>NDXB01006913.1:8581-47833 GCA_002631895.1 Agapornis roseicollis
TTTTTTTTTTTTTTTTGTTACATACCTATAGAAGTCCTTCCTGTTATCCTTGACATCCCTTGTCATACTCAGTTTTATCGGCGCTTTATCTTTCCTGACCTGATCCTTAGCTTCCTGGACCATGTCTTTCTATTCTTCCCAGGCCTCCTGTCCTTTCTTTCACCTTCTGTAAGCTTCTTTTTTCCTTCTAAGTTTTCTCAGTAGTTTCTTATCCATCCATGGAGGCCTCCTGGCTTTCTTGCCTCATTTTCCTCTTGTTAGGATGCAACACTCCTGACAGGTGATCCTTGAATATCAGCCAACAGTCTGGGCCCCCCTACCTTCCAGGACCTTATTCCACAGGACCTTACTAAGCAGGTTCCTGAAGAGGCCAAAGTCTCTTCTCTTTCAATCCAGGGCAGTGACCTTGCTACACACTCTTCTCACCGTCCTGAGGATCTTCAATTCTACCATCTCATGATCACTGCAACCAAGGCTGCCCTGGAACATCACATTTCCAACCAGCCCTTCCCTGTTGGTGACCACAAAGTCAAGCATGGCACCCCTCCTTGTCCGCTCATTACTTGCAAGAGGAAGTTTTCTTCCACACAATTGAGGAACTTCCTGGATTGCTTGTGCCAGGCAGTACTGTCCCTCCAATAGATATCAGGGTTGTTGAATACCCCCATGAGGACAAGGGCCTGCAAGAGTGAAGATGCTCCAGTCTGTCTATAGAGCTTCTATGATGTAAAATTATGTAAAACTGAGTAATCTTAAACAATAAAGAATCAGTATCTGCCCAGTCCTTCTGTCAAGCTCTTATTCTTACATTACTACAGCCAACAAAGTTAACGAACAACATGCTGTGACAGCCAAGAACAAGCATCCTTAGTTATTATTGAATGCTGCAGTGGAAATACTTACATTTTTATTTCAGCAAATATTTCAAGGACTTAGCCCTGTCCTGAATTAAAAGATGAGTATTTTAGCATCTTGGGAAGGGGGGGTGGGGGGGTTGTACATTGAAACATTCCATTTATTTATTCATTATGGTTTAGACTAAAGAAAAAAATTTTAAAAACACTCATGAAATCCTTGCAAATTCTAGAAGATGAGTACAGAGTAGAGATAAAATATAGGTTTTGAACAACCACAGGCTGTGTCACATAATACTTTTACTGTAAAAAAAAACACTTCTGAAGAGTTTGAAGCTCTCTTCATTGACCTATCGTTCCAAAGACAGATGTGAATAGGGATTTCAGATTAGAGCTTTAGAGTAAATTATATTGAAAAATTTGAACGCTATGGGTTTCATTCTTCAGTGAACAGTGACATTTAAACACAAATTAATTTGTGAGATTTCACATGTCTGAGATACAAAGTGCAAATGAGAGATGAAGTAGCAACAACTCTGAAATGCAAATTAAGATGACAGTATTCCTGAAAGCAAATCTAATTTATAACATACTTAGATGCTGCAGTGCTTTGTATAATCCATGTTACCATGGTAAAACATATCTTTAGATTTGAGACTAGATTCTCTTCAAGTTCAGTCCTCCCTAGAGCTCCTAATGATCCCAAAACTTTTCTTAAAATGTTTAATGCCTACTATGTTAATACAATTTCATTTATTTCACTTTTTGGAGTACATTCTAGTGCATTTTGCAGTACAGTATATACTGAAATCAAAGTCTCTTTTACCTTTGCAACTAGGCATATTAATGTTGCATTAGACAATTAGTAGTACTCACAAAGCTAAAGTTTCTTTATAGATTACATTGCACATTTTTTCTGGTTAGTGACTTTTTAATATTTAAGTTTTTATATAGATTCTTTGGCCCCTTAACAGCCATTAACAATATTGTGAATATAAAAGCAAAATGTAGAAATGCAATGTTTGAACTATTAAAAAACTATTAGAAAAAAATACATCATATTTTAATCCAGTCTACACTAAAATACAAAGCTGAACTTGAAGATCTTTACATAATCGCATATGCCCCTAAAAATATGACAACTTGATTAGCAGTAGAAGTAATGCATTATTTTGGAATATTGTATAAGCAAAGGTAGGTGATTAAAAGACCAAATCTTTCATGTCCTTATTCTAGTTTTACACATATGGTCAAAAAATATTCATTAGACAATAATTTATAGTTTCCAGGGAAAAAACAATCAAGAGCTCTAAATTTTTCTGAAGGAGTAAAAGCCAGTTTCCTATTTTCACCTACTGCTTTCTCTAATCCTACAGGAAACATACTGAAACATACATGAACACATCGTCAGACTCACTGCATAATAACCCCTCAACTGTTTGAAGAAATTTGTTTGTCCAAAAAATTTGTACATTCCTGTATCTCAGACCAAGAGACAGAGCTGATTCCAGAGCTCTGAGGCATTCCAAGGAAGCAAAGGACCATCCAACAACCTGTCATGGTTTAAACTCCGTTGTCAATTTAGCCACACAGTCCACTCCCCTGAGATAAGAACAGCCCAGCAACTAAGGTATAACACAAACCAATACTGCTGCCACCAATAATAATGATGATAAGGGAAATAACAAAGAGAATACGATACCACCCGCTGACCAAGCCTGACCGAGCAGTGAGTGCCCTTCCAGGTTAACTCCCAGTTACACCCCAGGCATGACTCGTTGTGGTATGGAATCCCTCTTTGGCTAGTTTGGTTGGGTCAGGTGTCCTGTCTCTACTTCCTCCCAGCTTCCCCTCCTCCCTGGCAGAGCATGAGACTCACAAAGTCCTTGGTCAGACTAAAATTTTGAGCAGTAACAAAAACATCAGTGTTATCCATACTGTTCCCAGGCTGAAAGTCAAAAAATACAGCACTGCATCAGCTACTAAGAAGGAGTAAAAAATAACAGCTACGGCTAAACCCAGGACATATCCCTAGAGACAGGCATTTACAGAGTTTACAGGTTGTAATCAACATTTGAAACACTAAACAGACAGATCATTTAGGAGTGTATAATACTCTAGGTGTAGAAGACCTGGTTTTGTAACTGATCATCACTTAGAAGCAATTTCAGATGCAAAACACACAGCTCAGTATGCTTATTATGCTATGTCCCTTTCAGGAATTGCTTTACAACTGATGTAAATGAAATTGTTGACAGATATATTGTATTAGTTCATCTGAACCACAAATTATTTTAAAATACATGGAACATTTTATGGCACTGCCATTCATGATATGTAGAGGATCACAGACTGCATCTTCAGATGTAATACTTTCATAAAATCTCAGCACTCTTTGTTCTGTGCATATAGACTCAATGACCGCAAAATGTAGCACTTGTGAAAAGTGTCAATTTACAGAAGCAGGAGCACATTTCTTCTTGGAAATTCTCCATCTGTGTGCTCAGTACATATGCTGAGCTTTGTAATTAAGCTCTACTCTCCAGGAGTTAGTGCACAACATAGCTAAAATTGAATTAGCTGTATATTCTGTTTTTCATGTTGCACATGATCAAAAAAATATTTATGATAAGTTTCCATTAGTTGTTAACCCTGAAACAAATCAACAAAGTGAAATTAAAGAAAGTGCACAATGTTCTGATGACTGTGGATGAATGAAAGTAAAGAAGAAATTTATGTAAAAAGTTTATTTTTAACCATGATGGTTTACCTTTCAAAAGGATTTGTTCAGATATGTTATCAAAAGATAATGAGAGCAAAGTCAAGTCAGACAATATAACTTAGACATCCTTTGGATTGATTAAAGGTTTTGAATTTAAACCTGTTTAAGAACAGATGATCAACAGAGACATCAGGAGGCAGAGGTTTTGCTAAATGTTATCCAGCAAGCCAAAGATTATGTGAAAACCAGTAATCAGTCAACTGAATTACAAACCAGATCCAATGGTATTTGCTAGAAGCTATCTGAAGATTTTTATAGTATTTTCTCATTATGGTATTTCAAAAAAGTATTAAAAAGGATTTTCTTGTATGTACATAGGAAGTCATATTTAACAAAATTACATTTGCAGTTTGAAAATTAAATTTAATCCATTTCCACCCATGGTGTCCACTGGTCCACCTCAATGGAATTTGTTGTTGCTTTCACTCTGTATCTTTCTCTTCAGCATTCCTAGTTAGATACACCCTACATACTTAGCCATGATCTACATAGAAAGAAAAAAAAAATACAGTAAAAAAATCAATACAGGTAAAGGCTACAACACCCTCAGTGTATAGGGTACAGGTCTTTCAAGATCACCTAGGCTTTTTCAGGTTATCAGATATATTATGGGGGAAAACTGAGTGTATTTGCATGTCTCTGTATAAAAATATTGTTTCTTCTACCTACATCTGCACCCATTTTGGAGTTCGTATTTTCCCTAAATTCAATCCTTAGCATTTTTACATTCACAGTCAATAAATGTTGAACATTTATCATGAGGACTAGAGAATTCAAGATTTCAATCTGTTTTCTGCTGAGCCAAGGCTTTTATAAAAACATGAGCTTGCAGAACTTTTCAGTGCAGTGTTAAACTTTCACACAAAAAATGACCCAAAACTAAATCAACATCTGAGTTTTGAGACAGTTTTAAAAGTCACCCATCAAAAACAGAAACAAACATTAACCTGTGTAAAAAACAACACACATTTTCTAGGGCAGGCATTTAGATTATTTAAAGTGACCTTACTTGTATGCCCATGAACACTCTACATTAGCATTTTCAATAGGCTATTAAAATTCGCAAAAATCTCAGCTTTATGGATACTCTACCTGTCTGAGCTCATAAAAAAGGGGTCATGAGGGTATGTCATTTAAGGCTTTTTGTCCTGTTTCTTTGGCTCAGGATTCTACAACTATTCTTTTTAATTCTTGTTGCTAATTCCTGCGAACTTCAACTCTTAAGAGGAGTTTATTCTAAGCCTTCCACCCTTCCTTCTCTACCAGCAGTTCTTTCTTGAACTCAGTTTACTGAGAAAAAGAAGAATCCTTAAATCTTTTCTTTCAAGAGCTTTCCTGTTCCTTGATATCTCTCTTCCTGATGATGGCAGGCTTTCTTTATCTCCATCTTTACGGGCAATATAGCTGTCAGATACATTTTTGCCTTTGAAGGTCACAATTACTTACCAGCTTGTAAATGTAATGAGTCTTGAACACTACAGTAGCAAACATTGAAAGAGTATCAGAGAAAGGGAACATCAACACTGCCAAGCACAACAAAATATTTTAATAAAAACTGTTTCACTTCAAGATTCCAAAACACGCTTGAAACTTTCTAGGTAAGAGATGGAAGCTCGTAAGTGGAACAACACATTTTGCTAAGTCACAATCATTTTTTTAATGCAGAAATCTATAGTACACATTTACATTTATGTTACAGGGAAACTACTTGTCAGTTCAGAAGCAAATTGATCACACCTTGTCTTGGTGTGCTGTTGTTGCTGATAATTCTCCTAGACTTCATTTGTAAAATGAAATTCCCATGGTCTCTTTCTAATCTCTACTCTGAAATAGAAAGACAGGCAAATATTTGCCAAAGAAAGGGGTTATTCAGTGTCTGATAGAAATGTAAAAGTTTTCCTTTTACACTTTTTAATTAACTTGAAATAATAAAATGTTAGGAAGGTTAACTATTTACAGAGACAGTTATTAAAATGAGAAATTATGAAAATGTGATTTTATCATAGTAGTAAATATTTTGATTGCCTCATGTTACCAATTAGCATTGCACTTTTAGCCAGTATTTTGCAGTGGAATATGTCCATATATCCTGGATATATAAAATGATCAAGATACCTATTTAAAACAAGCAAAAAACAAACAAAACAACAGAAAAAACTTGTGGCAAGTGTTAGTATTTTCTTCTTAGTCTTAAAACCAGAATTAATTCAAAAAGCTCATGATTTAATGTGAAGAAACTAAAATTTCCTAAGTACTGCTTGTCCACAGAAAAACATTTGAAGGTGACAGTTGTAATAGAAAACACATTTAAAAAATGGTGGAATTCATGCAGGTTATCAGTATGAATACACTTCAAAAGCAGAAAAGAAAAATAATCTATACCATTGTTGCTAAGCAGAACAAAGAAAGCTGTGCTTTCAAATATCAGCCAAACGTAGTATGTTCTAAAATCTATTAAAAGGCTTTAAGCAAGAGAAGTTAAAGCTCATAAATAGTATTTTCTATCTAATTAGGTGTTTGTTTCGGTGTATAAGAAAAAAAAAATCTTGTTTTGAGGATGATTATTTTTAAGCTATAAAGAAATTGACACAATGTTTAACTGAATAAAGGAATCATTACATTACAGCCTGATATTCACCTACTACATGGTAATAAAGTTAGTATATCCTTTCATTAAGAAACACTAAGTAGTTAAAGGAAACATCCCTGGAAGCATTCAAGACCAGGTTGGATGGGGCTTTGAGCAGCCTAGTCTAGTGGAATTTGTTCCTTGCCCATAGCAAGGGGCTGGAATTAGATTCTCTTTAAAGTTCCTTCCAACTCAAATCATTCTATGATTCTGTGATGTTTCTATAAGGACTATGAAGAACGAACTAACTCAGTGCAACAATTATGCACAATTATCCTCAGTTGAGGACTTGACTATGACAGATTTGAGTGAAGGCTATGCTAAATCTTAATAGGAAATGGAAAACATGACAGGAAAAAAGCCCTGTTCGAGTTCTTTGAACAGGTTCTTTTAGATATTCCATACATGGAAGGTATAATGATTAGTATCAGATTTGCCTATCTGAAGAGAGGTGATGCTACATGATATTCCTATTTCTAGTTGTCTGTTTTTCACATTCTGTGTTGGGCTAAGCCACATGTTCACTCCCCCTGTGCTATTCTGGGTATATTCTGGTCCTCTTTGTGTTGAGATAAAGTTAGATTTGTTGCAGCAGCTGTGTCCAGTTGTACCCTATGTTATGCCCTGAGATTCACAGGTACATTGCCCTTGTGTGTCTCCTCTAAGCCTTCTTCCATTTTAGAGAGTTACTGAGCAGTGATGTTCCTGCCCTTGGAGTTTAGTCATTTGTGATCTCCAACCTAGAAATGGTGTGGAAAGATTATTTTATTTTTCTTCTGAAAATAAGATCTTCTTAGGGTTGAACTAGAAGAAAACCATAAGCTTTTAATGGAGCCATAACTTATCAAGTCTGCACTTTCCAGCAGCAGGGTATTTGTTTAAACAAAAGTTAGATAGCATTTCTAAATAATATTTTTGAGATCATGACCAATATAATGATTATTCTTTTGCTTTTTCACCTGATGTGCCTACAAAGTTTAATCAAAGCTTTGAAACTGAATAGAGAGAGTATATAACTCATTTCTGAGATAATTTTGAGGGGTTTTGCATGCAACCACGCCTTATTGCTCTTTTACACAATTAAGCTTTTTCGTACTAATGGAAGAAGAGTATCTTAAATTATGCAGGTAAAACATTATGACTAGTAAAAAAGGAGAGTGACTGCCTCAGTCCCTCAGGTCTTAAAAAAACCAAACCTACAATAGCACAGTTTTTGATCTCTTTTCATTTCACTCTAATAATGCTAGAGGGAAGAAGAGGATCAGAGTGTCAGATACAGGATTCCCTAGTTCACCTTCTGATCCTTCAAAGCATGAGACCACACAGAGGCAGCAATATCTTTTCAGACAGCATAGCAGGGGAAGGGGTTTACCACTGCTTAAACCATTTCCACAGTTATTGAATTAGGCACTCTGTCTGCTAAACTGCTCTATCAGCCTAGACACATGAGTAGGTCCTACTCCATTTCTCTCTTCAATGTTGCTAGCTAGCTGATAGAGAAATGTTACATACTTCAGTTTTTCTTTTAGAAAAATAAATCCTATTTTGTAAACCAAGTGAAGGAGTAGACATGTATCATACATTTCCATTTTTTTACAGATGAAGGATGCTTTCTGCTCCATCTTCAAAAAAGAATGAAATAGCACTGATTTTGTTAATATTCCTTACTCATTTTCCATACAATTGTATAATCAGATTTTACTGGTAATGAGTAGGCTGCTCTTGTCCTATAACTAAAGGTATTAAAAAAAAAAATAAAATCTGAACATAAATATCAGATATTATAATCTCAGTGTTGCCACTCAAAAAGGTTTGCTGTTCATAAATGCCCAATAAATGTAATTCATAAAGGCTGACACAAAAAGAGTGAAGACTGACATGGCAAAAAACTAAATGTTCCAATTCATTTTGGAAACATCCAAAATATTAAACAGATGGTAACATCACTTCCAAACATGCGTGGAAGGTCCTTCCTATAAATAATCTTCTATGCAATTGTCTGCAAAGATATTAATAAAGAAACAAAACTGAATTAAGAAAGAAATTGGTAAATCCAATCTGCTTTGAAAGCCATGAAGAGAGTCCCATGAAAACAGAATTATTTTTCAAGAATTCACTGTGGATAGAAAATACTAAGTCAATTCTAATTTATGAAAGTAAGTCTGGAGAAAACTGAATTTTTGTTCAACCATTGGTATATGTTTTTTATAAAAAGCTTTTGAAATTAATGAGGAAAGAATCTGGATGGTCCTGCTTTACCTAGTTTAAAAATCTATTTTTATGTGTAGGAAACGATATTGTCCTACAGTTTTTAGAAGATTATATTACATTTAATATTTCTGCTGCAAAAACCTGACAGTTTATTTTTTTTTCTTTTTTCTATTTAATTCTACCAGCCTTTAACTTTACTGGTATGTATCAAGAAAAAAAACCTTCTGTCATGGTAATATTACAAAATCAAGCACTTCAGTTCAAAAACGCTATCAAGAAGCAGTACATTTATATGTGTTATTGCATTGTCAAGACACTAGCAATTTTGTTGAGGCACTAGCAATTTTAATATCCACTCACCCTATGGAAATCAGTAGTCCAATCAGCGCTGCCTTTCAGCCTTATTAGGCAAAAGACAGACAATGCATATGTCAGTAAAACAACATCCTTTATTTAGCAGAAAACTAATGTACAAATGACATTTTCAAAAGAATTGGTGTTAGCTTCTACATCATATCCTTATAGGATGGTGACAGTAAGATATCAGCACCTGAAAAGTACCGACACAGGTTTCAGTAGTTGCTAAGCTATAGAGACCCATTATATTGTGGTTTGGGGGGGGTCAGAGCTTTATTGTTGTAGACTTTCTTTTAAATTCGTTCAGTAAATGGTTTAATGGATTGAAGCTTAGACTTAAAGCACATTATAGACCAGAATCATTTTGGCATTGTGTATGGTACCTTGTTCTTAAACTATGGCTATTTTGGTTGAATAATGCTATTCAACTATGAAGGCCAACACAATATAAATGTCAATACATAAAGCTTGCATTGTGTGTTATAATAGTCATTATAATGAAGTTGGCTACTATTTAGCTATTTACTTACATTTAAACTCTGACAAACCAAACACTAACAAAGGCAAACTGAAGTTTTCTTTTCTTTTGTGCCTGCAGCGTAGGAGATCAGATGACATAGAGTCATCCCCTGATGAATCAAAATCAACTCAAGAGACGTGGGGCAAGACTAAGACAAAAAAAGAAAGAAAAGCGCTTCACAGAGAAAAATGGGGGTTATTCTAAATATATGTGTTACAAGTACAATTTTGTAAGTGTCATTTAAAATAAATCTCCTTTGGAAGTAATTGCAGTCCCATGAAAACATTTAGTATAATGAGAAATTGGAAAAATGCTATTTTTGCCATTTTCTTTTCAACCTCTTGTGAAAGATACTGGAAAAAACCTTCAAAGTTTTCTACCAAGTGTTTTGGTATGATGCTATCAGTTTTAATTTTTTCCCAAAGTCCAACCTAAAAAGACATAAAACCCCAAACAAAACAGAAAAAACAGTACTCCTCACCTTCCAACCTCCACTAACCACAAAACCCACAACTATTGACATCAGGATCTTTCCCTTCCTCAGTTATACTGCATTCCTAGGAAATACTGGAAATTTCCTGGAAGATCAGAAATAAAGTCTATAGTGTGATGAATCAATCACCTCTATATTGCAATATTATATATAGCAAAATGGAGAATGATGTTAGTTGCATTTAGCGGGTTCTTGCTATAGGGAAATCTATATCTGTGCCATATTAGGATTTTTATAGAAACAGACAAGAAGAAGAAACCCAAGCCTTCAGGAATATCAGAGATTTAGAGAAATAAGAAGTAAGTGTTTGTAATATGTGCTAAATCAGTAAGATTTTCAATGATGTTACAGATGCTTTATCTTATAAATCACTATGAAGCCACAGACATTTGCAATGGCAATTTTATTTGCCTTTACTAAAATTTTGCTGCAGTTTAATAAATTCTCACTGAAGTGACTTTTTTGTGTGTTATTATCATTTATGCAAGAAAAACTGCACACTGTAAACTTCAGTGTTATTTTAGTTACTAGAATAGATTGCTCTTGTAGTTAGAAATAGAATAATATTTCAAACTGCCAAGATACAACATTTGAAGATCTCTTCATTTGTACTAGATACATACACCCACGCTTGCGCACACACACAGACACACACACACACATTCATAGCTGGTTTGAAATATTTAATTGAAAGCATAAATCAATCCTTTTCAAGCATAGAGATACCTTCATTTTTACTATTTAAAATGGGCTGGTAGATAATTAGATCAAACTTGAGTTCATAGATAAATGCATGTTCCGTTGATTGCACATGGCATTTCAAACTAAAGCAGCTGCAGAATTACGAAAAGGATTGGGATTTAAAGGACTTCTCCGGCATCTTTTATCAATAACATGGAGCAATACAGAGATATACTGTCACATAAATTGATCCATTAGTCTGTTAGAAAAAAAAGAAAAGTAAGAAATATTATACATCACAGTATTTTGCAGTCAGTTTTCAGCACCTCAAGAATAATTAGGATTCTCACAACACTCAGGTTATTGCTAAGTAAAATAATAACAAAGACTGACCATGGTGCATGCCCAGATGCTATACCTTGTCACCAAGGTTAATTTCTTTGACAAATCTACTCAAAATTCCCATTTTCTATACTTATTTTTGTACAGAAGCTATAGCCATAAAGCTTGCAATATCCTAGTGCCTTTGGAATCTGCAGATTAAAGTACTATATGAATACAAATATTTTATTATTTCATTAAGTCTGCATTTTTGGTGTGATAACCTTACAGATCTAAATGCAGGTTTTGCTCAAATAAGCATGATATCTCCTTGCAAAAACATAACTGAATTAGGGTGAACACACCACTTAGTGTCTGCTGTTTGAGAAGCAATTACTTACTGTTTTGTAAATTAATTCCTTTGTAAAGAGACAGAGCTATAAGGGTATTCATTTAACAGAATTGTCTCCAAGAGGAGAAAAAGCTTTAAAAAACACATAAACAAAGAATACTAGGTAAATATTTCCATAAATGTAACTTTCTATGATTAATAATGTAAGACAAAAAGTCCACATAAGAAAACTTATAGATATGTACACATATTATATGACTATTCAAAGCCTCATAGTCCAATAAACATGATCCTGCTCTGTTTGTAACAGGCCACAGCTTGACATTAACACACAGAAGCCTAAAAAATGTTAGCACATTGATGCATGAGGACAAGGGGTATAAATAATTCCTCTGTGATTAAATTTTATTCAGAGAAATGTGACCTTAGAAGCTGGGTGAAACAAGTTCTATGGAAAACAGGTAATGAGCTAATATAAAACAACTGGTAAATTTGGATGAAAAGTGTAACTGCAAACCAATGAAGAAAGAGCAAATATTTAATAATAACCTAAAGCAGACTGTACAGTGAGGAGTGAATGACCATCAGCATGAAGCCTTTCTGGCAACAACCTCAGGATGATGACAGTGCATCCCAAACTCTTCCTCTGCCTGTTACCAATGACCTTATAATAAACAAATGAGCATAAAAAAACTGGAAAGGGTAGATAATAGGAAAAATTGGTATGAAAATCTTAACTGTACATAATCTGGAGAATCAACATCATTGCAACTAGAATGATGGCAATTATTTAATTAGCTTGTTAGTTGTTGTAGGCCGACTTTATCTCATCTGTTTTTCCTAACAAGTTCAAGCAATTGAGTGCAATGTATCAATAACACTTGTAATCCAGTTTAGCCAAATCTTAATTTTAACTTTGTTGGGGTAGACGCCTAATTTACATTGTTTCATGAAACATTTTTCAATTCACATAATATATAAACATACTACTGTAAATAATATTTTCATCTTAAATTCAGTAAATATAAGCAAAAATTTTCCTGAAAGTAAAAATCTGCACATTTAATTATAGGGTTTTAGTTAAAAAAAGTATAAATTAAATGTGAAAATTTTTAGTAACCTGTAGATCTTCTTTCCCTCACACATCTTGGTCTAAAACACTAAAATGAAATGATTCAAACAAGCACATATTCTGTTGTCTCCTAGAAAGAAGAGTGAATACTCTCGAGAGAATAGCATTAACATTTAATATACAAACATTTTTATTAGACTTCTCATCTATTGTTTGCAAACACAGGGAGAAGCAACTAATGGACATGAAACAGAGGTAAACAAATTAATAAAAACTGTAGATGATTATTTAGTGTGGTCTTTCAGTCTGGCTGTTTGCTCAGTCACAGTTATAAGGAACCAGCCTGCTAGCCAAAGTGATGTGTGATTTCTACAGTTTCAATGAAGATTGGAAATACCCCTTGCAGACTTATGTCATTTTGGACTCAATTTAAGAAGCAAAAGCAATCAAAGTTTTAGAATGTAAGTAGTGAAAAAAATGAGTTCAGTCGTGATAGCAAACAAAACACTGTAATTCTCCTTTACCAGCTTAAGTAATAGAACTAGATGAACATCTGATTTGTTCAGCTTTTCTGTTGGTCTAAATGAATTCAGTTCTCTTCCAAATAGAGGAATATTCTTCATTACATGAAGCCTTCTCTGCTGCCTTAGAAGTTGTTGTTTCTGTAAATAAACAAAAAGCTGTTTTTCGAAATTATAAATGTATTATTCAGATTTTGTTTTCTTCATGGCAGCATACTAAAATTCCTCCTTTGTAATCAAGCAATGCAGTTTAAATTGTTAAGAACAACACAAGTGTGTTCTTTTAGTATTTGGAAAAGAATGTTTTTCATAAGCTAAAGACCAAAAATAGTAATTTTTCTGTGATACATAACTGAGAAATTCCAACAGGATCGTAACATTTGACGGATTTCTTTGAGTCTGCCAGGATCCTCCTTATTGATATTCAAAATGAGACAGCATTGATATGACAATATTTTGCATCATAGTCACTGAAATGCTACCATAGGAGGAACACATTCTCACCAAACGGCTGAAGTAGCAGCAATTCTTTGTGTCATTTTGGGAATATATTTTGTAGAACAAGTTCCTACATACACAAACATACACATATAGGTATGCGTATATGTGTGTGTGTGAACACATATATAGTTAAATATATACACACATACACATACAGATACAGATGTGTTTAGGTAAGCAAATAAATACAGTAGCTCTTGCCACAGAAATTTTGACTTCTTAACGTAGGCTGGTTAGTTACTGTATTTGTATCATTTATGAGAATCAACCTCTCCTTTAAATAAAAAAGAAAACAAACAAACAAACAAACAAAAAAGAAACTTCTGAGGACTGTCTTTTAAAGTTTTTTTTGTTTGTTTTTTATTTGATTAGGGGATTTTTTTAATTGTTTTTTTAGCCTGTTCTGTTTGCCCTAAGATTAATATCTGTTCAATTAAATATGATGTTTTTACAATTTTAAAGTAAGCTTTAATTACAGTCCATGCTTAATCTGCTTCAAGAACTATAAGCATTGGAATTCTTGCTGCTATGAACTGTTCTGTCAATTACAAGATAAGGAAAAAAAAATTGTCAGGTACTTTTCTTAAATTGAATTATTTTTTCAAGAGATGTTAATATATCATCCCCGTAGTTAGATATGAGAACTCTTGAAGTAGTTGGGAAGAGAACCCAGCACAATGACACCCTCAGTCTCTAATTTTAGCAGAACATACTTGCCTTCTGTGTAACTAAAGATTCTAGAAATCTTGCTAAAACAGAGGAATCAACTGAGAAATTAAGTCTGGCTTGAAATAAAGTAACAGTACAAAGAGAATTCTGTATGAACTTTTTGATGGATGGTAGAAAATAATTGTGCCTTGTGCAAGTTAAAAAACTTGGAGAAAGAATCATTCTCTGCCCTAAGTGCACAGCAAAAATTAAAATATATGTAGTAGTCACATTCAGTGAAGATTTTTTAGGAAATGTTTTTTTCGTGGTTCTGAAAATTTTCATGTAGAGCTTTGCATTGTGCATATCAATATTGACCTCTTACCCATCCCAAATTTGAAAACTGAGACTAGTTTTATGAAAAATAAAACACAGAAATAATAGCTATTTCTGTGTTTTATTTAAAGAAATTTTGGTTGCTATAATAATTTTTTTTCCATTAATTTTCTCTTAAAATGATGTGTCATCTCTACAGTTATAGATTTTGGTTTTCACAATTCTTATTTCAAGTGTTTCTGTCATGAAATTGTAAAGCTAGGTAGTTTTCTTCATTGATCAGTTCTTTAACAACTTCCTAAATTTAATTTCTTTAGCTGAGATAGATATCCTTACATTGTGACACTGTTTTCCTTATTTTACCCAAATTTGCCTTTCTGAAGTGAAGATATTTAAATAGTTTTTTAACTTAAAATTCAGTTGAAACTGAATCAACCTTTTACTTCTTCAAGCTTTAGTATTCACAGCTACCAGTATTGAAACATTTTCAAGTCACTTGGTACCTTAATAAATTTGGATGCAAGAATAAACTACTACACCCAAAAGTATGTAGTAGCTGGGTTTTATCTTAAAATAATAGAAACTTTTTTGTCCTTCTGCATTCTCATTGTCCTTGCACACAAATCAAATTGTTACCAGTCTGCCAGACTCTACCACTTTATTTGCTCAAATTATTTGCAACTTAAGGTACTTCAGAAGAACAAATAGTTTTCTTTAGTGATAATAGTGTCTTATTATTTTTTAAGTGATAATAGAATACTATTATCACTTAACCAAAGCATAATCATCAAGAGCCACACTACTGTTCTCATCAATATAGGCGCCTATTTTCTAGCATTCATATGCTTGTTGTCATTTCATACATCCAGTTCTTTACCCAAGTAACTTGCATTTTGAAAGTGTGCCTTCATTTCTCCATTAACCTAAGTTACCTCCTTCTGACTTTGATTGATGGTTAATGTTGGTCAATTAAGAGGAACCATATCCCACACAAGTTAGACAGACTGGGTGTGTTCATGGGAGAACCACTTAACCTAATATCCCTGCAAGGCCACGTAATTCAAATTGATCTATGTCTTGCAAATGAGATCCTGAGAGTTGAATTATGTACAGTTTAGCAGGTATCCTCTGATAAGTCACTGCTAGCATTTCCTCACCTTCTACAATGCTCCCAAAAGCTCTTTCTGAAGACACTTGAAAAAACTGCAAAGATCTACCACTTACCAGCTGATATGCTGTACATGAGCCACTCATTCATAGCACTTCCCAATCCTAAACATATCTACATATAGACAATTATGCTTCAAGGTGGATGGAAACTACTTTTTCAACAGGGAATTCAAATGAAAAAGTTGGGGCTAACAGAACAGCTAATGTTTAAAAATGCAGGAAGAGAAAATGGATGATAGAAGTAAACTCCAAAACAATACTATTCTTAATTGCAGTTATTTAATAATTTAGTGAAGAACAAAAAGTTGAGGTTTAGATTTTCAAAATTAACATTTCAGGATTTCAAAATTGAAATTTATGTTTTAAAATATTTTAATCGGTATCTTCATTAAATTTCAACCTGAAGCCACTCCTGTATAGGTAAATCCTTAAATTGAAATCTGAAAAAGATTAGAGTATGAAAAACAAATATATTCCAAGACCCTTTTTTTGGCACAAAGCAATCCTCTAAAAACATAAACAAAACCCACCAGAACAATCCCCCAAATGAAAAAAAAGTTGGCAATAAACCTATATAGTATACTACAGGAACATTGCCTTGTATCCCAAAAATAGTGCAGTCGTTTAACATAGCATTATGCTTCAGCTAATGCTACATGATTCAGTGTAGCTAATTGCTATATATGCAGTGCTGTGAATATAGAGCTGTACTGTTTCTGGCTCCCTAGCTCTCTCATTTCCAATTAAGTGAAGCATCTCTTCATAATATTAAATTGCACAAAAGTCACCCTCAAGCAGGGAAGAATGATCTGGCATACTGTTATTCAAGTGCTGTTATTTTAATAGTCTATGTCAAGAAGATGGACCCATGGAGAGCCTTTCCTTTATCTTTTTTTGTAAGGACAATAAAATAGCTGGCAGGCTGGTCACTTTACTGTGTTTACAAAGGACAACAGAAGTTAAAACTTTAATGCAAAATAGTTTAAAATACAAATTTAGGTTCTTAAAAAGCAAGCACCATTTTTGATAACAGTAAGTCTCCTTCACATGACAAAAGGCCTGATTTGTTATTTTGTAAAATTTATTTTTTGAAAACAAGCATCCTGGAGTCCATTCTTGAATCTGTGTGTACAGCTGTATAGCATGCTGTGGTATTTCTTGCATTGACAGTTATCCTTGTTTGAAAGCAGGCAGAGGTCAAGTGGTTGCATTGCTTTTATCTCTTCAATTTGAAAGTCTGACAAAGCATGCATTGGTTTTGCACCATCAATTTTCTTACAATATGCAAGAAGCAAGAGCCAAATTTTATTAGTCAAACTGGACAGTTGTGCCTTGTAAGGTAGAGATCTTTATATGTGTGTTTAGAACACATACATAAAATTATAGGAGAAAACAGTAAGTATAACAGGAAAAACATTTTTTGTTGATGAACTTTTTAGTGAAATAAAGAGATCTTAGAAGACACTAAAGAAAATATATAGTTCCACATCCCATATATAGACCATAAAGACAACTTTTTCTTTCTGGAGACATCATGGTTCCAGATTTCTTTCAGCAAAGCAGGTCTTCCCCAAAATAAATACTTTCCTCTCCTGAGTAGACATTGTCTCTAAAAAGCACATGGTCATTTTAGAAGGTAGCTTCAGCTCTAGTTATATTTTATTGCCAATTTTTGTCCTATGCAACCCCCCTAATTTCTAGATTGTACAAATTACTGCTTGAGGAAAGTAAAAAATGCTCCATTAGAATATGAACACTAGAATTATATGAGTTAGAAACACTATATTGAAAATATGGAAAGAAAAGGTATATTGAAAGAATGATTTCTCATTTTCCTTGCCAAAGTAGGGGGTTTATTATGTAAAAATTCCATCCTGTTTAGGATGTTTTTAGGACATCAATAAAAAAACAAAACAAAGCAAAAAAAAAAAAAATCAAAAAACCAACACCGTGCTCCAAACCCAACATAGAATAAGAAATCTATGTGCACAAAACCACAGTATTAGTATCACCAGCTTTCAGCCACAGCTCAGGGTGTTGAAGAGTCACATAGGAAGTAATAGCTTCATATTTACTCTGTCCATCTCAAAAAAGAGACTTGTACCAAGTTCTCTCCTATTCTTTAACTACCTGAAGAAGTCATAGTGATATTCTGAATACATTACCACTGAAGCCGTTCTAGTGCACAAAACTCATCAGTCATCAGGATGAAAAAAGCAATCTCTTCAGTACAAACCATTTCTGTTCTGGCAAGACTTTTTGGCATAACTTTGTTTCTTACATAGTACAGAAGAGTGTATCAAATTATCTTTCAGCTGGACACCATACACTGGGCAAGGAGCTGTTCAGTAGTACAAGGAAAACTTAATTTCCTTGTCACAGGAAAAGATTGTCACAGGAAACTTGTCACAGGAAAAGATTTTCAAAACCTCTCTGGGCAGATGCCTTCTCTTAATTTATAGTTGAGTGTGCAACACCTTTTTAAATATGTTTTTCCCTTTTGCTTTTTTTATTTCAAAGCAGTAGGTTTTGATTGAGTGTAGTATAGAGATTGCTAAGCAGAACAGACCTGAAGCCAAGCTTCAGAGTTGGTGGGTAGAAACCCAGGGACTGCAGAGATGTTACAACCAGAGATACATGTGAAAACTAATGTATTTTCATCAATGACATAGCAGGATGAATGCACCCTCAGCATGTTTGCAGATTATGCCAGGCTGAGTGGTGTAGTTAATTCTCTGGAAGAAAGGCATGCGATCTAAAAGGATCTTGATAGGCTTGAGAAGTGTGCATGTGTGTACACATGATGTGAAACACATCAAATTCAACAAAGCCAAGTTCAAGGTCTTGCACCTGGGTTGGGGAAATCCTCAAGATTAATGAAGACTGAGAGATGACTGAATTGATAAAAGCCCTCTGGAGAAAGACCTGGGGATACTGGCAGATGAAAAATTGGACAGGACCCATATCCTGGGCTATATCAAAAGAACTACATCCAGCAGGTCAAGGGAGGCAATTCTCCCCCTCTACTGTGCTTTGGGGAGAACTCCCTGCACTCCTGAGTTCAGCTCTGGGGTCTCTAGCAAAATAAAAACATGAACCTGTTGGAGTGAGTCCAGAGGAGGGCAATAGGAATGATCAGAGGGCTTGAGCACTTCTCTGAGAAAAGACTGACTGTTATTCGTTTTGTTGGTATTAAATATTACAACACTTAGTTTACAAACTTCAATTTTTTGCAATGTTGTGTTAAAAACAGCACAGAACAGGTTTGGTTTGGTTTGTATGATAAAGTGAAAACAAAGACTGTGCATTCCTTTTTTCCAGTTTCAGGCACAGAGAACAACCTTGCAATAATTTGATGAGTTGATTGCTGTTCTTTTTTCCCTTTTGAGATGACCAGACCTAAGCCTTATCTCCTCATTTTTGCTATGATATGAAGAATTACTTCAAAATAAAAAAAAAAAAATAGAATAAGAAAGGGAGAAAAATACTAGAATGTAATTGCCAAAAAATGTCAAAATTAAAATGCTGGTGAAATAAGGTTGTGTACATTTTTTTTATACACCTCAATTCATCTGGTAGTTGACAGCATACTTTATATTCTTTTATAATTCAATGAAAAAAAGAACACCATCCCCAAAATCAATGGTTTTATGGTATTATAAAAGCTCTACTATCATCCACTATAAGTAGAAGTAAGCCTCTTTGAAAAAACATATGATTCATAATTGACTTATCTCAAGTGCTAGAGTTTAAAATGCCCTCATAAATATTTATTCTCTTAATAAGAATCTATTATAAATGTTTTTGTTTATAATTTGGAGTTAATTAAAGTGTGTTGGATTCAGTGTTGTTCCTTATAAAGCTCATCACTACTCAGTAATTTATTGATATTTAGCAAATATGACTAGTGGCTTAATATATCTAATCTAAACCCCTATTTGATTATGAACTGAGTTGTTGCAACATACAGCAGGACAGTAGTCTCTGCTCAGTTAAGAATGCTTTATTTAGTCTTCTAACATTATTTCCTTTATGGTACACAATTACCTGTACTAAGTTCTAGTGCAGATTTGAAAATAATTTTAGGTACTACATTGCTAGTATAACTATGTTATTTTTTAGGCATTAGTTGCATTATGGAATATCTTTTTAATCACAATTAGTCCTTACTTTTATTTTCCTCATCTGTCCCCCAAATGCTGCATATTTTACCCTGAAAGTAATGATTTTTCTGCAGAAAAGTGTATTCTTTTGGCACATCTTAAAGCCTTTTCTAAAGGCAGGCAAGGACTACTTGCAATAACATTAATAGATAGCAGATTAACACATAAAATATCAGTTTCTGCAATTACCTTTAAAACATATTATCTTTTTCATCTTAGGTAGGATACTTTGCTGAGGGTAACAGTTACTTAAACAATGCTTCCTCAAAACACTTTTGAAATATTCATTGTGACAATATATAGACATTGACAAAATTTTGTAACTTGCAGAGTTTTGCCACAGGAAAGATATTATTACTAGGCTTAAAAAACTCTGCTGCCTTTCAAAGGCAGTGTGTGGCGTGTACCATTGTGGCGCCAGGAGTGCCTCTGGGATTGCCCAGCAACAGAGCACAGGCAGAAAAAGAAGGTCTTCAAGAAGGCTGCAGCAGCTAATTAGCAGTGTTGTGTGAAATTAGGCCATGATTACAGTATCTAGATTTCACCCTGTAGATCAGACAATTCAGGCTGGAAGAAACCACAAGAGGTTGGTAGTCCAACCTCCTGCTCAGAGCAGGACCTGGTCTAAGATTAGACCATGTTGTTCAGGACGTTATCCACTTGGGTTTTGGAAATCTCCAAGCATGGAGGTGACACAATCTCTGGACAATTGTTCCAATGTTTCACTGACCTCGTGGTGAAAATACATTTTCTTACAACAGCTGATCAACATAAACATGTGAGAGCTGCCAGCAAAATAACCTAGAAAAATAAAGCTGTACTTAAAATGGCTGCCCAGGCAGTCTTAAGTACTGTTACTTCCATAAAGAAGTTAGGCCAGTTAAAGCAAGAACAAGGAGAATTTCAATCCTAAAAGAACTTGATAAAAAGTTTAAACTAAGGAAAAGCTTTAAGATTTTTAACCTGTTATGACTTCTACTCTTTGGCTGTTTTAATTAAAACTTTCTATGTCCTACTTGTAATCAGGGAGCCACAGTGCTTCTTGATAACATAGTCTTTAAAGACCTAATTTATTTTCGTGAAGACTGTTAAGAGGATGGGGAAAAAGTAATTAAGTATTATCTCTTTTTTGCCTAAAAACTATAAACTTATTAAATGACTAGTAGTCAAAGAGTTCAGATGCCACATCCACTTTAGTGTCATTTATTCCTGAACACTTGAAGGGAAAATGTTTGAGTTGGTTAAAAAACCACAAAATTATTTACAGAACTATGGCAGTCCAGCATATACATGAGATGTCTCTTTCAAGAGGACTGGAGTCTCAGGTTCATTTGAATTTCGTGAATAAGTGAGACTCCTTTTTACAAGAAATTATCAACAACTTTATTCAACTATTTTGTTTTTACACTGCACTAAGAAGTTTCCACTTCTAGTCACTGTACTGTGACCTTAGCAAAATATTCTCAAAGAGGCATAAATAATTCTTCATAAATAAAAACTGATTTCATTACAGTTTTTTGAGATCTGTTGATCAAGAATTTTGATGCTGCTTTTACATTAAAGTATATACTTTATAAATTATACACTAAAGAATATGGCTAAACACTAATTTCAGTTCTGCAAGAAAACTTCTTAACTAAAAATATACATATAAAAGAGAAACATGTCAAGTAAGTGCTTAAGAAAGTCTGTGCAAGCATCATAAGCATAACAATAATCATGTTAAAGTGAATATGAACTATGTAATGTGATTACAGCAGTTGTTGAGCACACAGATGCCTGTGAAAGCCTAGTTAGTCAGTTGTGTATTTATAAATTTGCGATCCGATAATAGTGTAAATTGTGGATTTTTTTTTTCTGCAATTAAGCATACACTGCAATTAAAAAATTATCATAATAGTTCACCCATCACATAGCATAATTTTGCTTAGTTTGCATTAGCAAATCACAACATGTACAGGTCAGAAGTTCCTTTTCATAAAGGTGGTACTGATGGTGATGAAGTGATGTATTTAGGAAGAAACAACGTATCTGAGAAAAAGAAGACTTCTCACAGAACTAACAAAAAGTGTGACTAGGTTTTCTCTGAAGTAGACTAAGAAAGCATTATTTATAAGAACAATTTCAGAAAAATGTTAGACTTCCAAAGAAAATGCTGGGCAGAGAAGAGATTCAGAGGAGCCCTGCGAAGAAGGACTTGGAGGTGGTGGTCAATGACAACATGAACATGAGCCAGCTTCAGTGTGCCCTTGCAGCCCAGAAAGCCAACTGTATCCTGGGCTACATCAAAAGGAGCGTGACCAGCAGGTCAAAGGAGGTGATCCTGCCCCTCTACTCTGCTCTCATGAGACCTCACCTGGAGCATTGTGTGCAGTTCTGATGTNCCAGCAGGTCAGGTGATCCTGCCCCTCTACTCTGCTCTCATGAGACCTCACCTGGAGCATTGTGTGCAGTTCTGATGTCCTCAACGTAAAAAGGACATGGAGCTGTTGAAAAAAATCCAGAAGAGGGCCACGAGGATGATCAGGGGACTGGAGCATCTCCCATATGAAGACAGGCTGAGAAAGTTGGGACTGTTCAGCCTGGAGAAGAGAAGGCTGTGTGGAGACCTCATAGCAGCCTTCCAGTATCTGAATGGGGGCTATAGGGCTGCTGGGGAGGAACTCTTCATTAGGGACAGTAGTGACAGGACAAAGGGGAATGGGTTCAAACTTAAACAGGGGAGGTTTAGACTGGATATAAGGAAGAAATTCTTTCCTGTTAGGGTGGTGAGGCACTGGAATGGGTTGGCCAGGGAGATTGTGAGTGCTCCATCCCTGGCATGCAATCATAAAAATGGTTCTGTTCAACTGGAAAAAATGCTCATAGGGCTGCTTACTTCCTACATTTGCTATATAACATTGAGTGATTTAATTATACCCTAAGGCTGTCTCAGATATTATCATGAAAGTATTTAATGATGGTTAGCAGATGATAATTTTCCTAATTATTCTGATACTGATTTTTCCTTAAAATTCAGCTTGGAGCAAAAAAATTACATGCTTAATGTTTAAAATAAAATAGATGTATTTTCTCAGGACAGAAAAAAAAAAAAATCCCTGATCATCCAGGTTTGGAAAGAACTCTTCATTCTTTTCATGGAAATGAGGTACTAGCTTAGGCCTGCATTTCAGTAAATTCTGTAATAGCTATTTTAGTTCAGAAGAACCCTCAAGATCTCCTGATATATCGCTCTTATGCACAAGGATCACCCAGTGATTTGATTGATAGACATTCAAATGATAGACATGATTTTAACTCTGGACATGTTATCAGGACTCATAAGATATTAGTATTTATCATTCACAGCAATAGCATCATCAGTATTCTACTATAGGCTATATCCCCAACTCCTTAACATAGGCCTATAGACATACTTCTGAAAGAAATTTCCAGTATTTCAGAGAAAAAGGAAAAATGTAGAATATGAACAAAGAACATTTTTCTATTTGACTATCCTGCTAGATGTTAGTCTATTTCAAGCATAAAAATGCATATGAACCAAAATTAATGCAACATCAGCACAAGTAATTATTTAATTCTGTGTCTTCCTGCTCATAAAGTTCCCTATAATTTATCTTAATTGCCACAGTATTACATTATTGATTCACTGCACTTTATTAACTTAACCGATCCACATGAACTTTGGTGCCTTTAACATAGTTCATACTTTTTAATGTATTCATTTGAATAATGACTTCTGCCCCTATCCATGCCTCTGTCCTGCTACAAAGACAGGATATTTTCATCACACTCTTATGGCCAGTATGATGCCAGATACAGTGTTAAGAATCCACTTCAGTCAAAATTTTGTCCTTGTATGTACTCTTTTGTAAAACAGAATTCTCCCCACAATTGTGCTAAACAGCTTTCTCCACATTTTATATGCAAAAAGTATTAATGTAATCTGTTTTCTGCAACCATTCTATATATTTTCAGGATAGGTGTTCTTCTGTTATGATTATCTGCTCTTTATGTAGTTTTCCCCACAATATTCATATTTTTTTTTTTCTGTAATCTTTTACCTGATGAGAGATAGATTATATGCAATAACTGTGAAATGTTTTCCACTCATGTTTCTGGGGATCTGTTGCTTTCACCATTATGTCACTTCCTTCAGCAGTGGTTAAATATTCTTTCTCTTTGAATATACAAACGGGGCTACTTGTCTATTCCCAGATCATTGACATCTTCTGTAAATTTACAAAAGAAAATTGATTTTGGTTTTACACCTTACTGTGGCCACCTTACTATGCAGCAAACAATGACACAGCCTTTGTCTAGCACAGATCCTTAGACCTATCCTTTTTAATAGCCACTTCAGACTGATTAAAAAGTAACATAACTTTTAGTTCAGAACAATACTTTTATGTAATTCAAACATGGCAAATGTCAGACAGAACCCTGTTCTAATGACTTTTTAAGACACTAAGAAAGCGGAAAACTGTTCATAATAGGTAATAAAAAATCTAGGGATGAAGAGATGGCACAACTCATAAGTTCTAGCAAACTTTTAACTTTTTTTTCAAGGTTGAAATAAAAACAGTAAAAAAAATATAATCGTATTTCCTGTGTAGATGTGTTGTAGGAAAAAAGTTGGTAGAGTAAATGAAAATCCATTCATAGCTCTCATTAAAAATTCCCTGAATCCTCAAGCTTTCTCCTCTGAATTATTCTATGGTCTCCACCAAACCATCAAAATAGTCAAAAATAACCACATCTGCATACAACTGTGACTAATGTGTGAATTTTCTTTTAAATTATGGACTTGTTTTATAAAACTGCACACAAATGGGCATTCCTCCATACAACTCATAGTTCAATGCATGTGCCCACATTTAAACTATATAGCCCCAGGTAGACCATAAAGGGCTATTTGCTTTATATGTGGAAATAAAATGCAGGTTTAGTTATAAAAAGCAAAGAACAGACCTAATATTTTGTGGAATTACTGATCTGTAACACCACTGGAAGCATTTCAAGATGCTTACATGCTCCAGCACTCTATGCCTCAAATAGAATTTATTTTATTTTAAACTAAAGCTTCTGTTTTTATGGATAGCTCAGTGTTCTTTCCTAAAAACTTTCAGCTACCTTTCACTTCCACATGCATGTGTCTAAGGAGGATTGTACAAGTGCTGACAAAAATATGAAGTGTCCTTGAAGCTTAAGAATAATTATTAGGTTGATAACCATTAATAGGCTTTAAAACTGTAATTAAGTATCCTATGTTAATAAACTATGTCAACTGATTTGCAAATAGCACTATAGCATATAATTTCCATTGAAATAGACTTGTATATACAGTTACAAATATGTCTAAAGCTCTCAACAAAATATACTCATCAATTGAAGCAGCTCCATGACCCAGCCTTGATTCACTCTTAGTTTTGAAAGTTAGTATTATTTACAATTTAGATATAGCAGATTTTCTATAATTTATTTCATACAGTTTACTGGTTAATTTAATCTCTGTAGCTATTTCTACACTTCAATACACAATGTATACTGAAGATGCTTTGTAGTGAAATACCACATTATAATACAGTACACTAGCCTATACTGTGGGCAAGCCTTCTGGACAGTTGCAAGTCACCATGTTCTGCTCTAGCAGAATGTTCTGCCATTGGAGAACAGTGTCCCTTGAATCAGCCTGTAAAGTGATTGTATAAGTAATTGTAAAAAAAACCCTCAAGAAATATACATGGCATGTTACAATAACATTTTTTAAATATTATATTGGCTAAATCTATGACATGTAAAAGAGGCAAATTTGGTGTTAGAGATCAACAGCACTTCTCCAAGTACATGATGTACTCAAGGACTGCAAAATCTTGCATGCAAGTAGTAAAATAGGACAAGAAAAAGGGGCAGCTCTTTGATGCGTGTGCTGTGTTAAACTAAAATGTACTTCACCAATCCACCAAGTACACTGTGCATGTGAATTAATGCAACTAAAAGTAATTTTGCTACAGATTTCAGGTTTTATGCATGAGATAAGTAGCTGTTATTAGGTTTTGAAGGCAGTTTCTGGAATGCAACTTTTTTTAAGATCATGTTTTAGGAAAAAAGAAAAATCACTTTTCAAGTTATAAATATTTTTTACAAAGAGCTCTGAACATTCCTAAGAGGTAAGAGTGATATTGTCTACTGGACATTTTCAGCTTCCATCAGTCCCAATAAACAGGGAGTGTTCCTTGGTAGAAAGTGTAAGCATGATTGCAATTTTCTGTTTTCAGGTAAGGCAGCAGCAGTTGCTGACTTCAAGAATTTGATACCAACTCTTTGTTGAAAAGCAGTTATTGCAGGCACAGAAAGTGTCACAATTTTCTAAACAATTTCTTTAACAAATAGATTTAAACTGCTTCCTAATTAAAATTAAGAACAGGGAAAGCCTGCATGTGGTTGTCAACAAAGCGTTTGGTTTCAGAATGTATCATTGCTGTGCATCCCCATGCCAAGAAAAAAACCTTAAAACCACACATGAGTTTTTTTTTTTTAGTTTTAGTTAACATCCAGTTTTACCATATCAACGTGAAGGAGGTTGATCTCCCATTTTAGATAACACCAGAGGTTTTTTTAAAGTTAAACTGTTTCAGATAAGGAATAATCCTCATCCTGCATTCAGGAAAATATGTATTAAATGTATGCTCTTTAGGGTTCACTGAATGATTTCCATGTTTCATTAACATGTAACAGTTTGTCTTGATTGTTTTTATGTAAGAAATTTTTCTTTCTCACATCATGTTCCTTCACACCACATCTTCTCTAATCCAGTTGCAAAGAATGATATGGAAAGAAACAGAAACATCCAGCAGATCAATACCTGGCTTTGAGCCTAGTGTCAGCTGCAGAATTTTGGGTTATTTGACCTTGGGTTTGTCTAAATGATACCCAGCCTACTGGCGACAAATGGACTGCACTTTTTTCAAAGGGGGAAAAGGATCTTTGTGCAAAAGTTAGCAAGGCCCATTGAAAGACTTTTAAGATAGATTTGAAGAGGGAAAGGGATAAAAGTAGGCTCACTAGAGATAAGCCTGGAGGCAGCACACCAATGTTTGAGGGGTGATGCTTTGGTCTGCCATCTCAGCATGGCTAGGCAGTGGGAATCCATGTGGCAACAAGGATTTTAGGGTTATTGATGCAGTAGAAACCATTGAAGTGCCTAAGAACAGTCATGCAGGGATTAGATCTTCTCCCACCCTACAAAAGCTGGAGGGGTCAACATCCCAACTCAAGAGCGTCTACACCAGTGCATGCAGAATGGTCAACAAACAGGAAGAGCTAGAAGCCATTGTGCAGCTGGAAAACTGCGGTACAGTTGCAATCAGAAAGCCATGGTGGGATGACTTGCACAGCTGGAGTGCTGTAATGGATGGCTATAAATTTTCAGAAGGCATAGGAAGGGAAAGAGAGGCAGTGGGGTAACCCTGTATGTTTTGACTGTCTAGAGTCTGTTGATGTTGACAATAAGGTCAAGTGTTTCTTCGTAAGAATCAGGGGAAAGGCCAACAAGGCAAGTATTATGGTGGGAGTCTTCTGTAGATCACTCAACCAGGATGAAGTGACAGATGAAATATTCTACAAGCAGCTGGGAGAAGCCTCATGGTGACCTTGTTGCTGTGGTGTACTTCAACCAAATGTCTACTGGAAGTACAAACAGTAGAGAGAAAATAGTTTAGGAAGTTCCTGGAGTGTGCGGAAGATAAATTCCTGACACAATTTGTGAGTGAGTCAACTAGGGAAGGCACCCTTGTTATGTGCAAACAGAGAAGTTTTGTTTGATGATGTGATGGTTGGAGGCCGCCTTGAGCAGAGCCATCATAAAATGATAAAGTATTGATTCATGGAGAAGTAAGGAAAGGGGTTAGAAGAGCTGGTACTTTGGAGTTCTGGAGGGCAGAATTTGGTTTGTTTAGGAGCCTGGTTGGCACAGTCCCTTTGGAAACAGTCCTCAAAGGAGTCCAGGAAGCCTGGACATGGAGGTCCTGGAGCAAGTCCAGTGAAGGACTACTAGAATAATTAAGGGCCAGGAGCCTCTCTTATAGGAGGAAAGGCTGAAGGAGCTGGCTCTGTTCAGCCGAAAGAAGAGAAGGCTCCAGGGGAATCCAATCAATGTGTACAAGTTTTTGAAGGGAGGCTGTCAATAGGATGTGGCAAGACTCTTCTTGGTGGTGTCAGATGATAGGAAGAGAGGCAAGAGGCATAAACTAAAACACAGGAAGTTCCACCTGAACGTGAGGAAGATTTTCTTTACTATGAGGGTGACTGAGCACTGGAATATGTTGCCCACAGAGGTTGTGGAGTCTCCTTTCCTGGGGATGCTCAGGAGCTGTCTGAACAGAATCCTAACTAATGTGCTGTAGGTAGCCCTGCTTGAAAAAGGAAGTTTGATTAGATGAGCCCCAATGATCCTTTCCAACCTCGATCATACTGTGATCCTGTTACATTCTTCAAGAAGGAAATCTTCGTCATGAGAGCTGGCTGTCCCCAAATATGATTTGGCAAAGAACACCAGCCTGTCTGAACAGAGCTTTGGATGGAACTCAGGGAAAAAAAAAAAATTATAATATTTGGAAAAAGGATCAGGCAATTCAGGAGGATTACAAGGATGTCATGAATTTACGCAGGGAAAAATGTGAAAGGCCAAAGATCAATTAGAACTGAACCTGATTACTATTATAAAAGAAAAACAAACAAACAAACAAACAAAAAAAGAAAACACCAAAACCCCTAATTCTGTAAATACATTAACAACAAAAGGATGGCTAAGGAGAGTCTCCATCTTTTATTTGATACAGGGGGAAATGTAGTGACAAAGGATAAGAAAAAGGCTGAGGTATTTAATGCAATCTTTGTTTCAGTCTTTAATAGTAAGACCACTTGTTCTCCATGTGCTCAGCCCCTTGAAATGGGAAACAGGGACAAGGAGCAGAATGAAGCCTCCATAAACTAAGGGAAATTGTTAGCTATCTGCTAGACCACTTAGGCACACACGTGTTTATGGGGACAGATGTGATCCATCTAATGTACTGAGGGAGCTGATAGAAGTATTCTCTAAACCACTTTCTATCATTTCTCAGCAGTTCTAGCTACCCAGGGAGATTCTAGTTGACTGGAGGTTAAGAAAAGTGATGTCCATCTAGAAGAAGGGACGGAAGAAGGGCACAGAGAACTAGAGGCCTGTCAGTCTGACCTGACTGGCAGATGATGGCGAAGATCATCCTGAGTGCCATCATGTAGCACGCATAGGATAAGCAGGTGATCAGGCTCAGTTGGCATCGGTTTACGAAAAGCAGATCCTGCTTGACTAACCTGAGGGAAACGTGGTTGTTTAGTCTGGAGAAAGGGAGGCTGAGGGGAGACCTTCTGGCTCCTTATAAATTCCTGAAAAGAGGATGTAGCAAGCTGAGTGTCAGTTTCTTTTCCATATAGTGAGAACCAGAGTAAATGGCCTCAAGTTGTACCACAGGGAGTTTAGATTGGATATTGGGAACAATTTCTCTACCAGAAGGTTTGTCAAGCCTTGGAACAGGCTGCCCAAGGAAGTGGTGGAGTCACCATCCCTGGAGGTATTTAAAAGACACGTAAAGGTGGCACTTACAGACATGTGTTGTGTCCCTTGACGGTGCTAGATTGACTGTTGGGCTCAACGTTCTTAAAGGTCTTTTCCAACCTAAATGATTCTATGTTTCTTCCTGGCCTCAAACATTAAGGCTTTTGGTTGGTTGGATTTTCTATATACTTCTTATTATGTCTTTTGATGCCTCTCTTTTTTTGCATTCAACTCCAAGTATTTTGTCACCTCACAATTAAATTTTAAGAATTAAGGAGATTCATGAAACTGTCCAAAACATGTGAAAAGCTACACATTACAAAAAAATTAGGAAAACAGCAGCATATACCCACCATGTATTCAAATCTTAGTCTGCTTCTGGTGTTCTTGTGTTTCATTGTCACCAGAGTGGCTCTCCTGAGAGGGTGGGGGAACACTCATCATCCTTCAGAGTAAATAGAGACATATAATTATAAAACTCAGATGTGTTAGAAAGCTAACATCAAGATCAAACACAATAATTTTAAAACCATCCTGCAACTGTGTTAAACTATTTTACATGCAATATACTATATCATCTTCAAATTAGTTGTATAGTGAATAACAGCTAGAGTAATTGTTATGATTTACTTAAGCCTAATTACAGAGCAGCAGCAGAATTTGACAGGTAAATCTGAAATTAGATTAATATCATGGTCACCAGATTAAATGAACCTCTTTCCCATGCCTAAATTTCCAACCTTCTACATACAGGTTAAGAAGAATGCTTGCTTCACTGAGTTATGGAATTGTGTTTCAATTACAGAAGAAGTTTATACCACCATCAAAAATTAAAGCTTGAGCATTACAATTTCAATACAGCCTTTGAAATAATGTTGCCTTTAGCTTTGTACTATGAACGTTTAGCTTAAATTCTACTGGACCATCTAGTGTAGGTCATGTTTTGCCAAGAAAGTTTGAACCAGATGATCCTTGAGGTCTCTTCCCACTTGGTACTTAGTGATTTTATCATACTTTTACAAAGATGAAGAGCCAGCACAGGAAGACAATGAAAGAAGCCTCGGTACTTTGTAGTAGTTTTATTAAATCTATATTTTTAGAATATAGCCTGATGATAGTCAATAATTGAACAGTATCACTGTACTCCTCAGATTAAAATCACTCCATGTCAATCCTAAACCAAATAATATTTAATCTTTCTCTTTTTAGCCTACGTGCCTTGAATTCTTTAAAATGTTATGGAGGATCAGAAAACTGTAGAAGCAGCATCAGTAGACCACAAATCTCTTGACTGCTACTCTTGGCCATAACCACATACCCATCTTTCTTCCCCACATTTTGTTTTGTCAATTTCATTTAACAATTGTCTATAGAGAGAGAATAACTTCTGTGGATTACAACAAAGACCAAGATTTAACCACAGGCTGCAGCTATGATAACTCCACCAACATCTGCACCACGTCTCTAAGGTGAAATGAGCTGCTGACTTACTTCCTTGGAGGCAATCCAAACACTCTCATGTCTGTTTCTGGTGACCACTGTGCTAAATGTGAGACTTTGGGTCAAGTAGTATGCACAGAGAATTTTCCATTGAGGCTGGCTGTGACTTTCATTGTTTAATCGGTGTTAAATTTGGCTACGGCTACATTACAGCAGCACCACTGCAAGTTGTTTTAAAAGGAAATTGAAGTGGTTTGTTTTGACTAATATTCTCTCATTTTAGATAGCATAGGGTTGTTTTTTATCACACGTGGTCTTTAGCAGGAGTTTCAAGTAGTCAAAAGTCCCACATGGCATAACTGAAGAGATCCCAACTGACAGTGGACAGAGCCGTGTCTGTTGCTACACTACAATCTCTAGCATTTCTTGGAATGTGGGATTTCATCATGTGGAAAGCATCTCAGATAAGTTGATGTTGACTTGATTCTCACAGTACTTTTAAGTTGGAACAGAACCTTGAAGCAACAGTTTTACTTCTTGCCACACTATTCCCTTCCTGTTTTTAAAGAGATATTGCTTACATGGGTTGTTTTTAGCTGAATTCAGAAGATTTACCATTTAGAAATGTTTCAGTTTTGTGGTTTTAACAGCCCTTACTACATTGGTTCAGAGTGCTCAAGAGGTCTTAATTCATACTGACCTAAGTGAGCTTTTTTTAGTTATGTACTATATCCACTCTTCCCTTTCAGATTTGAAGTTTTCTGTCAAGCCTCCCAAGCTCTTCAGCTTGTCAGTCAGTCCCAGAATCAACACCTCTTTTGAAGCTGCTCCATTATATACATGCAATGTATATAATGTGTATACACATTTTAAAAGGGTTAAAATATTTGAGTCTTACAAATGCAAAGGAATCTAAATTTATTTCCAGTACAGGTTCATGTACAAACTCATCCTTCCAGCTAATGACTATACACCTCTGAATTGACATTGAATAAGTATTCTATTTAGAAATTCTGTGAACAGTATGTTTTTTTTTATTTTTCCCCCGTTATATTTTCACTGGGAAACATCACATTTAAACTGAGTTAAACTATAAAATTGTAATACACAGTAAAACACAGAATACTTATTACCTTTGAAGATCATAAAATAACATCTAATTCATTAAAAAAAAAATCCCCAACAAAATCGCTACCATCACTACTTGTAAGTGAAGAATGTTATCATTCTTGAAGTTTGTCAGGTCATAAGACTACACAAAATACAGTAAAATGTTATGTATCTTTAGCACAGTTTCTGAAACAAGGCTTTGGAGTTCTAGTAAACCGCAAGGGAAAACTGGATTGTAGTGCTCTTGGACACAAGATTTTTTAAAAATTATTTATTCTAAGAAACCTTATACGACAAGTCTGTGGCAGTGTTGTAGTTGTACCAGTGATGTATGACAGAGAAAAATCCACACTTGATCCACAGTCACCTGTGGGGTCCATTGCAGACTTCATTGACACCAGTACCTGGCCACATCTGACATGCTTTAGCTCTATTTAATGGTTTCTTCACATCTTAAATTGACTACAGTAAGGAGATTTCTTCCTTGGCATTTAACATTAAAATGGTGGTGGAAAGGAAAGCAACAGAGGGAAACTTTACACAGGTTTCCTGAAAATTAATTCACTAAGAATCAGTTCATTATGTAAGGATTATGAAAAAAGCTATACAAGAGCTCAGGGGAAAAAAAAAAAAATGTAAATAGTACCAGAATGTAGAAAGATTAAGTTGATTAATGACTTTGTACACTGACAAGAGGAACAAGGTAGCTGTTCACAACTGGCTTTTAAGGAGTTCTAAGTCAGAAGTATTAATCTACAACTTTGAGACTTATTTTGTTTTTTCCCTTAAGTGTGAGGATAGTAAAGGGCAGGGAGGAAAGAAATCAACCTAACCAATTTCAAACTAAAAATGTATTCCAAAATTTGCTAAACTGTGTAATCCCCAGTAGAATTCTTGTCAGTAAATTTGAGTATGCTTATGTAAGTATATACTCAAAATAATTTTGAGTATACTCAAGTATTGTCAGGAGATCTGAGTACACCAAAAGCTTATTCTTTGCATTAAACATCTAAGCAAAATATTAATTGTTGCACACAATTAAGCTTAATAAAAAAAAAATCAAAAAACAACAAACCAAAAACCCAGCTACCTAATATTTACCCTGTTTTTTTCTGATAAAACTTTTGTATAGAGCAACAGGTGATACCAACCTTCTGATTTATCATCAGCTCTAACAAAGTTAACACTGAATTATTTCCTTATTTAGGCTTTGGAGAAAATGCTTTTTAACAAACCTGTATGGAGATAATACTGTGTATGTAAATATACAGCTGTAGATGGGCCTGAGAAAGTTTCACGGTACAATAGCAGAATCTAATTCTTCTTTACAGGGAGAAAAAAAAATCTTATATTTTTTATATCTTCATCCATGTGCAAATTTTTGTCTTCATAGCATGCAATGTTTTCACTAACAAAACTATCCTTTTCCTCTAGCCAGATGCTTCCTCTGTAGAACTAGGGTCTCCTACTTCCTCTCTTTTCCAAGGAGAATTTTAAGTACCTAAATTTAATTTGACTCTTTCAGTTTTTTAATCCTGTCAGAAATTTCTTGGAGCACATTCATCTAAAACATCTTGGTACTTCTAGATGGCTGCAGACCTAGGCATTTATTAACAATACAGGAAGTGTTATACAGTTAAGCAGTCACAACAGTATACCTACTGTAAGCCATTCCCAGTTGTATTCATAGCACAGAACTGCTTCAACACCTTTGCTGTGGAAGCAAAACAGCTTCGCCAAAATGAATACATGAAAATGGCACCAAAACCTACACCAATACTTCCTCACTTAGCAGAATTATTTTGATGCAAAAAAGTTAATTCAAATAAAAGCCTGCATGGTTACCTGAAGATGCAGTGCTGTTTAAACCTTTTGGGGTTTTTTGGGGGGAAGAACAGGAGGGAGGTCGTAAGACCCCTTCAGGTGTTTCTGATACACCATAGCTTTTGTTGTGTACCAATATGGATCTCAGGTTATTCCGAAATTATCAATTAACACTTTTAGAAGTCTTATCTTTCAAGTGCTAAGAGTGGGCAACTTGCTCAGAGAGGGCAGGGTCCTTGCTATTACTTACTGATTATAATATATTAATTGAATTCCATTAATTGCATCCTCCAAACTGTGAAAGGGCTGTCTATTCCTTATGACCCCAAATCGTCCTGTTTTAAATCCATGAAATTAAATTATGCGATACAAAGGTTAATTAGTTATGCATTCCCAGCAGCAGAAAGTCAGACATATAAACAGAATATTGATCTTTAAGGAGTCTGCTACTATTTGAAACCATGATGGAATTACCCACAGGTATGTTTCATGAACAGTAGTGATATAATTCATGGTAATAATCTCTGGCCTTGGTAATTAACAAGATCAAAAAAATGATACCAGGAGTTCATGAACTATTTTAAAAACATCAACTTATGCCTTTTTTCACATGGTTATAGTTCGGAAATATCAGCCATTAACTAATGAAAGGTGAATGATAAGTCCTCAGACAATAATTTCTGTTAATAGTCCAGTGCAGTAAAGCTGACATCAATAAAATTAACATACTAAAATGGTTCTATACTACCAGTGTGGCAATATTTTATATTTTCTTTTCAAAATGCAACAGTAATACTCTTTGACACAGTATCCTTACTGTTACTAAACTCTTTCATTACAACCCTCAAACTTATCTGATCAGAGCTCTTAAAATAATTTCTGAAAGCCACATTACAAGCTGTAATGAAATTTGCAGCTTTTCTTTATTTAGAAACCATATATGTGACTATCTCTTATTAAATAATTGAAAACATTGATTCATATAATCATTTAACATGGTTAAGGTAACACAAGTAGGCTAGGCATCTAACATCAATAGTGTGTAATCTAAACTTACATTTTTATATGTGTCTATACATACATGTATCCTGGGTTCAGCAGTAGCCTTCTTAGTAGCTGGCACAGTGCTCTGGTTTTGACTTTCAGCCTCGGAACAATGCTGATAACACTGAATGTCTTTAGATGTTACTTAGCAATGTTTAGTCTGACCAAGGACTATGTGAGTCTCATGCTCTGCCAGGGAGTAGGAGAAGCTGGGAGGAAACAGAAACAGGACACCTGACCCAAACTATCCAAAGGAGTATTCCATACAACATCATGTCATGCCCACTATATAAACTGGGGACAGTTACCTGGAAGGGCTAGATGGCTGCTTGGGTCATGCTGGGTATCAGTCAGCAGGCAGTGAGCAATTATATTCTCTTCCCTTGTCATTTCCCTTACCACTATTATTATTATTGGTGGTAGCAGTAGTGGTTTTGTTATACCTTAGTTACTGAACTGTTCTTATCTCAACCCATGGGAGTTACATTCTCTCTATTCTCCTCCCTGTCTCTCCAGGAGCAGTGGGATGAAGGGAGTGAGTGAGTGAGCTGCTGCGTGGTTCTGAGTTGCCAGCTGGGCTTAAACCATGTCACTGCAGAAATCAGTATGATCTTCTACAGTAGTCTCAGAGTTACAGTGTAAATTTGCGTGTAGTATGTGTAGTATGCATTTTCAAACACATATAAACTCAGCAGCACCATGAAATAACTCTAGTTCAGACACCAACTTTTAGACCTCAATTAAGCCAGTGCCCTACCAAAGAAATGTTAAAGATAATCAGATAGAACTGCTTTCCATTTTTAAGTTCTCAGGTTTTACTTACTTCCTGAAACCTTGTACTATAGATTTCTATTTTTAAAGTTTTATTCTTGTGAGAGAAAGGTTTTAATTTCTCTCTCTTACAAGGAATTTTATCACTAAAGAAATCTTAATCACAACAGTGTCTTCAATCTGCCAAGAAATAGTAAAGTTTTTAATGATTTTGTACTTTTGGAATTGGTTGAGCAAGTATAGAACTATCTCATATGTATGTTAACGGAGTTTCAGAATGGAATTAATGATGTATCATCTATACTGACAGTAACAGGTGTCTACAGGAATATTAAACAAGATCACAAATGCTACTCTATGCTCAACCCAGTCCAATTCCACATTTTTAATGTTTCATCTGTCTCTTCTGCAGTCAGATGTTTAGACTACTGGAAAGTCTAAGCTTCACAGAAACCAAGCCTTCAATGTGCAGATGGAAAAAAAAAAAGTTCAGATAGATGAACATTAAATATTTGGAAGAGTGTGACACTATCTGAAGTCCAAATTAGTCTTGTAGTGTTTCTATAGGAAACATAAACCTTCTGGAAAAGATGTGTAATCAGGGAAATCTGAAAATGTTGGGAAAGACTTTACTTCTGAGGAGTAAAGAAAAGAAAGTATATTCCATAGTTTGTAGCGGATGCAATAATACCCAAGGTATAAACAGAAAGTAAATCTACCTACAAATATAAAGAGTCCAGGCTGCACAGAAACAAAACTACTGAAAGAGTACCTATAACAGAATTTAGGAAGAAGGTGAATAACTCCATAAGTCTTGTTTAGCCTGTTCTAGACTAAGAGGACTACTAGATGGGTCTTAAGCGTGCCAGGCTCAAGAATGAAACATTCAAGTATCATTAAGCTTCAGTTCTATCAGGCTGAAAGAAAGGGGAGTTCCAAGGGAACCACTGAGATGCTTGATCTTGCCCAGCAGAGTTCAGACAGTTCCATTAATAAGGCAAAAATTAGCAAATTTGTTGTTGCTTTTGTTAAAGCCTTTTTGTCAGAGCTTTCTTCCAGGTAATCAAAGATACCTAGCGCACTTTCAGAAGAGTATGCTCACTGAACTGTAATCAAGTTTCTCATGAACCTGGACTACTATGCAGCCAAGAGGAAATAGCTAACTGGTTAAAAATGTTCAAGTCAAATGATAAAGACAGGTTGAGAAGGTTGGGGCTGTTCAGCCTGGAGAAGGCTGTGTGGAGACCTCATAGCAGCCTTCCAGTGTATGAAGTGGGCCTATAGAGATGCTGGGAAGGGACTCTTCATTAGGGACTGCAGTGATAAATCAAGGAGTAATGGATTAAAACTTAAAGCAGGGGAAGTTTAGATTGGACATAAGGAAGAAATTCTTTCTTGTTAGGGTGGTGAGGCATGGTAATGGGCTGCCCAGAGAAGTTGTGAATGCTCCATCCCTGGTGGTGCTCAAGGCCAGGTTGGACAGAGCCTTGGGTGATATGGTTTAGTGAGAGGTGTCCCTGCCCATGACAGGGGAGTTGGAACTAGATGATCTTAAGGTCCTTTCCAACCCTAACCTATGATTTTACAATTTTTTGTGGACATGGGTCAGGCTTTCTTCTCCCCTTGTTATCAGCCTTTATTTTTGTCCACAAACTTCTGGAAAAGGCATGCATAGTCACAGGAATAAAAGACTCCTGAACCTCTTCTTATCTGCCAGTCCTTAAATACTTGGCTGGAGTCACAAAAATATGCATAGGATATGTAACAAAAAAAGTTACATCTTTATACACAGTGGCCTAGTTTTGGCAGAGAAAATAATTATTTCATCAGCACATTTTTTTGCATAAGGGTAAGAGAGACAGGATTAAAAATTCCTTTTACTTTCCTCGCCTTGAACTCCAAAGGCTGAGTAGCTGGGGCAAGGCTTTTAGACCAAGGTTAGAAAACACAAGTGGATCATGAACAGGTTAAGAAGAATGACAAAGGAAGTGGCAGATAAACAGCAGATTTTGTGATTGTGATTTTCAGTTAAAGTATTTCAAATTTACTTAAGATATTTTTTGTATCTAACCCCAAAAACTTGTTCCTCTGTTTCCATAGTAATACAAAACAGCTACCTTTAAAGAAGGACTATGAAATGCAAAACCCACAGAAAAGAAAAGAACTTGTCCTGGATTCATCATTAGCAGTCATTTTTCTCCTTCTTAGTAGCTGATGCAGTGCTCTGGTTTTGAACTTCAGCGTGGGAACAATGCTGATAACACCGATACTTTTAGCTGTTGCTAGGTAATGTTTATTCTGACCAAGGACTTTCTGAGTCTTATGCTCTGCCAGGGAGGAAGGGAAGCTGGGAGGAAGCCAGAGACTGGACACCTGACCCAAACTATCCAAAGGGGTATTCCATACCATAGCACATCTTGCCACTATATAAGCTGGGGAATTTACCTGGAAGGGCAAGATTACTTGTGTTAGGCTGGGTATTGGTTGGTGGGTGGTAAGCCGTTGTATTCTCTTCCCCTGGTATTTCCCTTATAGTTGTTATTATTATTGGTGGTAGCAGTAGTGGTTTTGTTTTGTACCTTAGTTACTGGACTGTTCTTATCTCAACCCATGGGAGTTACATTCTTTCTATTCTCCTCTCCATCCCTCTGGAAGCTGAAGAAGGAAGGGGGGGTGGGAGGGAGAGGTGAGTGAGTGGCTGTGTGGTTTGAGTTACTGGCTGTGCTTTAACCGTGACAGAACTCCAATTCTAGGTGTCACAAAAGATTTAGTCACCAAAACTGAAGAGCAGAGCTGTCATGACTATCAGGGAAAAAAAAAAAAAGAGAAAAACGGAACAATACTGGGTTCTATATGCAAGCTAATAATTCTTTCTGGAGAAATAAGATGCACCTATTATCATTNCAAAATAAAAACAGTGCAGAGAAAAAAAAAAAAAAAAGAGAAAAACGGAACAATACTGGGTTCTATATGCAAGCTAATAATTCTTTCTGGAGAAATAAGATGCACCTATTATCATTTTACTCATTGCATAATTTTCATACTTGGTTGAAAGGCTAGACTAAGAGCAAAGCCTACAGCTGCCTTCTGGCTTCAAACAGAACAAAATTCTCCCTTGCAGAATAACTCAGGGTATTTCTGAGACAATTTTCCAGAGAGCATTACCCTTTGTGGAAAAGCAAGCTTTCTCCTGAAGTTCAAAATTTAATCTCTGCACTCAAATGACATTACATTAGGGAAATTACAAGTTATAGTTAGTATCCCTCAACAGAATTTGTGTACCGCAATGGGTACAACTTCTTTGTCTTAGCCTACCTTCAGCTATGGAAACAGATTTAGCCTTAGTAATTCATGCAGAGACAATCAATTACACATGTGCAGTTGTTTCATATACCTTAAGAAGCTGCAGTGTTTGAGCCAGTAACGCAAAACTTTGAAAATTGTTGCTAGAAAAACACCTCATTCTTTTTAAACAGTTCTAACCACGTAGGTGTTAAAATCTCCACAACAGGTTACTGACTGCACAATTTGCGTTTTATAAATATCAAAATTCAGTCAATGAAACTGAATCTCATGTTTAGTTTCTCAAATTAATGCAAAACCCAGAAGTGCAGTCATGCAAGAAAAAAAAAAAAAGATAGAAATATACTGACTTTTAAAGTTAACAATTATACAAATACCACTTAAAAGAAGGATTACTAAATTTCTAATCTGCTTTAAGCCTGGGTTTAGGTAATCATTGCAGAAAAATCTGAAAATATTTATCTCATGTCAATGAACAGGAACATGATACTTGTAACACTATATCCAGACACATTTTTCATTTTTTAATCCACCTGGTCCTTTTTTTTTTTTTT
>NDXB01006916.1:646-28614 GCA_002631895.1 Agapornis roseicollis
GTGTCCGGTTGTGTGTGATGCCGTGCGGGAGCTGAGGCGTGTCCGGTTGTGTGTGATGCCGTGCGGGAGCTGAGGTGTGTCCGGTTGTGTGTGATGCCGTGCGGGAGGTGAGGCGTGTCCGGTTGTGCGAGGAGAAGAAGGTGGCTAAGGAAGTGCAGATCCTCTTGTTGGGTGTTTCAGAGCTCACTATGTGTAGCTGATGCCCAGCACCAGCTTTCTGCCCTGGGACCTTAGATGTGGTAGCAGGAACTAGACACTCTGTTCAGTGCGGGGCTCTGAGAGACTTCCCAGAGAGGCAGTACACATTACCTTTAGCCTGAGAGTAACGCTGGTAGTGCACTGAGGGTTTAGTTATTGCTCAGTAGCACTTACCCTGATCAAGGATTTTTCAGTCCCCTGCTCTGCCAGTGAGGAGGAGCACCTGACCCAAACCACCCAAAGGGGTATTCCACACTGCAGAGCTTCATGCTCGGGATAGAAACTGGGGCGAGTTGTCTGGGAGGCACAGACAGCTGCTGAGGGTCGGTTCACGGGTGGTGGGCAACTGTGCTGTGCGTAACTTGGGTTTTCTGAGTTTCCGTTTCTGTTTGGTTTTGTTTTGTTTTGTTTGTTGTTGTAGTCACCCATTATTATCATCAACATTGTTATTGTTGATACAATTTCTGTTGTCATTACATTTTACTTTAATTTCAATTATTGAACTGTTCTTATCTCAGCCTGCAGGTTTCACATTCTTCCAGTTCTTGTCCCCATCCTACTAGGGAAGGGGTAGCAGTGAGTGTGGTGGTTAGCTGCTAGCTGGGGTTGAACCACAACAGAAGGGGATTTTCCCAAGGAGATCTTCCTGCACTTGGAAAGGGTTGCGACCTGGGACATTCAAACCTTGATGGGGCACAGACAGGAGCCTACAATACTGGAAGAGGACAGGGAGGCTGGATCTCTCGGGGACACTGCTCATCCCCTGCGGGAGTTGTGCAGCCAAAGGTCTTCCCTTCTCCATTGGACACCACTTGAATCCAGTCTCTGTGGTCCACAATTGGCAGCTTTCCTGTCTCCATCCAGTCCCAGCATATGGGGCATTCTGCCTGTGGCTGCCCTGATGCCAAAGCACCCCATGGCTCCCCTCCATGGGCACCCTGGTCCCTCTCCCCCATCAGTGCAGCCCCTGATAGGGTTTGTGGCCATGGTGTCCCCATTGTCCTTGCCTCTGCAAACAGGCCCAGGATGAGCTCAGAACTGTTTCCCTGCAGCGTGTTGGAAAGAGCACAGCAGGTTCTTAACATCTTTATTAGCTGCTTGGTTGTTGTTCTCAAACATAGTAAATCCTCTCTACATCAACAAGTTAGTTAATCTGGTTTACATACTGCTGCTTCATGAGTGCTGCGGCCTTGATGACAAGCTCAGGTTGCACTCAGGAAAACGCATTAAATTCCACTGTGACTGGGGGAAATAGGGAAAACCAACAAAAGAACGAACCACCAGGGAAAACCAAACTGACCGACAAAACCAGGGTGAGGAACTGAAGGCAAGCACAGCCAGACCACCTCCAGGGGAACCAAGACAAGAATGCGAGGGTGGATGAACCCAGGAAGGTCAAGGACTGCACCAACCCTTATATGTATCATGTATATAGGTATCTTTATATATATCATCTGGAAGGACATGCTGAGAAGACGAGATCACAGCAGTATCTACAGTAAAAAGGAGCTACGCAGCTTTCAGAGTCACACTGAGAAGGAAGCACATGGCAGAACCAAGTGGGGTACAGATGGGGACACTGGTGTTTTGGGGTGGCCATTCGATAGGGGAGGATCTGGGCATGGGTCTTATGGCCAAAAGCTCTCATATGTGTGCTGGGAACACCATGGCCTTCGCTGCAGAGTGGGGATGGGGCTTGGGGGCAGTTTCTTTGGGGGTTGGTTCTGCTCTCCCCAGTGGTGGTACCAGTGGGTCCCCACAAATCACCGTGAAGGCTTAAGCACGCATTTGCCACTGCCCCTGGTGAGGGAGTACCCAGGCTCTGCACAGGGCAGGGCAGGGCAGGGATGGCAACTGAGGCCAGGTGGGTTATGCAGTGACACAGCTCTCCATGCCCAGGACAGACTGGATCCACTGGAGCCAATGGCTGGATGGGCCCCAAAGCTTGGGGAGAGCCAAGCCCTTGAGAGACGCCCCGCTCAGTGCGCAGGCAGGATACTGGAGGGGTGTGGGGGTTAGGGGTGACCATGATGGGTCTGGCCAGCTCTGTGCACAAAGCCAGCCACTGACGAGCTCCCCACATCCATGGTCACACTGCAGTGATGCACCCTGCGGGGCAGAGTGTGGACGGGTCCCAGCATTGCGGGGGGGGGTGGGGGGGGTGGGAGTGTCTCATCTTATTGCTCATGGCTCCACTGCAGTGACACGCGCAGACCATGGTGAAATTGGAGGGAGATTTGCCATGTCACATCCCAAACCAGGTGGCCTCTGACTAAGAGCTGTTAGTGGAAGTGCCACTGTGACAGAGACTGAGCTAGTCAAGGCACAGTGCTCCCTTTTATCCCCAACCCCAGGGTGGTGGTGGTGGCAGGTGATGATTGTCCTTGCAACAAGGAACCAAGAAGTGCCACCAGGGGCAAAAGCATAGGCAGAGGCAGGGGGACCTCCCCCCATGCCACCCTCCTCCCTCTGGAGGAGGTGGGAGGTTTCTGGAGCAGGGCTGAGCCCACTGCTCCAGGGCAGCCCTCAGGCTACTTGACCAGGGCATGGGGGACAGTTTGGGATGTGATTTCTCACAATGCTGGGCCAGCTCCAGGGCATCAGGTCTTGGGTGTGCTGGGGATCCTGTGCCAGCTCTCCTCAGGGAGAACTGGTGGGGAAAATGGGAGCTGCATTCCTGGGAAGGGCCCAGTGGCCTCCCCCAGTGAGCACCACTCCCTGTCCCCATCTTCCTTCTGGCTTGGCCAGATATCATTTGATACTGGGGCAAAAGCCTACCTCCTGTGTCCTGTCCATGTCCTGCTGTCCCATCCCACCCCACCATCCTCCAAACCTCACCACATTGCCCCTGCTCCTGCATCCTGTCCCTGCTGCCACCCACCCTCCCAAACCAGGGCCAGGCCAATGCTGGGGAGGCTGAGGACCAATGCAGAACCATGGTGACTGCTGGACAGAGCCAGGAACTGGAGGCTGGGATACAAAACCCCTCTCCTTTTCTGGTACTGGACAAGAGGATGAGGCCAATGGCCAAGAAGACAAATTGACCCCAAAGGAGCAAGGGCCCTGGTGGAGGATGTTCACAGGGCAGGCAGGTGCTGGTGGGATGCTGATGGATAGGAAATGGCTCCGGAGAAGATGTCTGCGGCAGGCGTGGACCTCAGCACGATACCTCCATGGTGTGGTTGATTTGCCCCATGGCTTCGGTGCTCTCTGAGTGGGTGCAGGCACGTGGACGGGTGCCATCCACTGAGCTGGCGCTGGTGAGGGAGGCGGTGCGGGAGCGAGCCAGCCGGGTCATGCTGGCGGATGGCACTGCATGGGCACACAGACATGAATTGGCTGCTCAGTTCCCTCCAAAACCGAGCACGATCTGAGCTCTGAGCCAACAGCGGCTCACACAAGCAAAGCCACAGGTACCGCTCCCCAGGGCAAATGACACTGGGCACAAGCTTGCAGCATGCGGTGTTAAGACAACACAAGCAAGCTCCAGGCTCGCAAAGGACAGCCGGGCAGGGACAGGGGTCTCTGGACAGGCTGCACGCTGGGAATGTCTCCTGGGAATGTGACCACTAGGCATGAGGCAGTGGGGACCCTGGTTGCCATGCTCTGGGTAAGGAGTGAGCTGGATGCGCTTTGGGCTCACCAGAGTGTGCAGGGACAATGCCAACCCTCCTGCAGCCAGGATGCCCAGTGGGCACAGGGAGGGGGGCACAGTGGGCACTGCCAAGGCTTGCCCAGTTGGGGAATGTCTCTGAATCTCATTTCTCAGCCCCCAACCCTGGGTCAGGGGGGCTCATCTTGGGCAAAGCGGAGCAAGACAGAGGGCATCTGGCTGGGAAGGGCCATTCCAGCACCCAGGCTGCTTCCAAAGGTGCCCAGGCAGCTTGAGGGCACAGGCCAGGCGGCACCATGCAGCAGCAGGCACTGAGCAGTACCTGAGCCTCCACTCAGCCGCCGATCCTTCAGGTGGGCAACTGGCAGCGGCGGAGTGTGAGAGGGGCAGGGAGGGGAGAGAGATACCGTCAGCCAGGAGCCCCCCCAGCCCCACACGGACCTGCACACCTGCCCACACACGTGTATACATGGACCTTCAGCGTATGCACACAAGTATGCACACAGATATGCACACACACACGTGCATGAGCACACAGACCTGCACACCCGCATACATACACACGTCTTCATGGACTGACACATACCTATGTCCACACAGACTTGTGCACATGGACTCTGTGTGTCTGTATGTGCACACACAGCCCCTTCTTGTGCATGCTCACACACACATATGTGTGCATGCATACACAGAGGTGCTGTGCACACACATGTACACACAGAACCCTTGTACACACACCTGTGTGCACACGTAGCCTGTACACCCCACATCCCTATGAACACATGGAAAATACGCCACGAACACATGTGCAGCTCTCCCTCAGGACAGATACACCGGGGTACCAGGCTTCTCTACTGTAGGCAGGTCAGCACTCACACACGGCCACACGTGCATGTGTACATGAAGGCACACTCCAGCCCCATGCCCAGCCTGGCACTCACTGTAGCCCATTCCCTGGAGGAAGTACTTGAAGGCCTCAGTCAGCTTGCCGGGCTGCAGGAGAGAGCAGAGGTGAGAGGCAGCACCAAGGGTATGTCTCAGGCCAAGTATAGCCAGTCTGGGAGGACAGGGGGGCTCACCTGTGTGACCTGGGGCAGCCCACCAGAGTCAGCCATCTGCAGAGAGAAGGCCCTGCTTAGTTTGGGAGGGAGCTATGACACCCACCCTGTCCCCTGGCACCCAGGATGACACTGCGGGGGACCACCCTGCTCTCCCTACACCCTCGAGCCCCACGGTCAGGATGGACCTGGAATGGGGAGATGGAGACACCTTGCAACCCTGGGGAATGGGTACTTGATGGGCAGCAGGGACCTCCTGGCTGCCCCTGCCACCAGCCTACCTTCAGGAAGGTGGTGTTGGTGGGATCCAGCTTGGAGTTACACTCCACCTGTGGGTAAGAGGGGTGGTATCAGCACCCTGGAGTGCCCTGAACCGGGCAGAAGTTGCCTGTGGGTAGTGCCACTGGCCCATGGCACTGCAGTGGAGGATCCCACTGCAGGTAGATGGAGACAGGGAGGCAAGTCCTGAGCCTGCAGTCATGAGACAGAGGGGATCTTCCTCCTGCCAGACATCCTGAGTGTCACACGTGTACAAGCACAAAGGTACACATGCTGAAGGGGTTGTGCATGCAGTTACACATTACATACAAATGTGGTCACCTGCCCAGTACCTGAGGCCGATTGTGCAAGTGTGGACAGCCACATGGGTGTGTGAAAGCACATGCCTGTGCCAGCAGCACTTTGAGTGACTGGCCAAGAGGGGAGGGTGCCTGTGTGCCAACACATCCAAGTGTGCACACTGTGAGTGCACCTGGGCATCTGAGGAAGGGGAGGTTTCCAGCTGTGTCACCGGGCACATGCACACATGAGCAGGAGGGTTTGCACATGAGCATGGTCCTGCACACAGGAGCACATGCATGTCTGAGCAGGCAGCACATGTGTGTGCTCCCATGTAGTGATGGGCACTACCACCCTGCAGGCACTATCCCATCACTCACCACCCCTTCTTCAGCAGGTGCATTGTCTCCGACCACCAGCATCACAGGGCAGCTGGAAGTGAGAGGAGGAAAAGGCACGTTCAGGGCTTAGCCTGAGAGGACTCCACTGCCCTGGGACCCCCCATGCCATGCTGGTGGAACTCCTACCGCAGCGTCTTGGCGTTGGGCACAGTCCCAGGCCGGTTGATGTCCAGATCCCTGCGGCTGATGGAGGAGAAAGAGGACAAGTGTGAGCCCATGGACCAGTACTGCCACTGATGCCATAGCATAAGAGCTGCAGCACTGCCAGCTCTGGGAAGCAGCACCCAGCCCCACTGCCCTGGCATGCTGTGAATGGAGAACCCCATGTCCATCTCCACCATGACCTGAGCAGGATGCAGCACCCAGTGCAGTAACATGGCTCCCAACCCCTGCACAATGAGACAGCACCTCTGCCCCCTTCCCCTTCTGCACCAAATGCAGGAGGAGGCCTGAGGGCATGCATCCACGGCTGTGGGCTCTGGGACATGGCAAGGCTCTGGTACAGGTACCATCACTCCCACATCCCCGGCCAGCACAAGTAGCCAGCTCTGCATCCATCAGGGCAAGGACTCTCACCAGCACTGCAGCCTCTCACCGTGATGTAGATGGGGGCAGCCCAGGGCACTCACCTGTTGTACATGTTGAGGAAGAGCTGGAGGTTGAACTGGTTCACCACACTGCCAATCTGCTGCCGGTAGCTCTGGACCAGCTCCGTGTTGTTCATCAGCTCTTCCTGTGCCAGCAGGGACAGGGAGCAGGGCAGGGAGGGGGATCAGGGCAGGGATGGAGTTAGGGCAGGGATGGGGATCAGGGCAGGAATGGGAATCAAGGGCAGGGATGGGGATCAAGGGCAGGGATGGGGATCAGGGCAGGGACAGAGCACTGCCTGGTGCTATACAGATACCCTTGCTCTTCCCAGCCTGCCCATACTATGCTAGACAGTGGGACAGGGAGGGAGGATGCTGGGCCATGCAGCTCTGCATGCTGGAGCTGCAGGCAGGATGCAGGCATGAGTAGCACACTTGTCAAGGCTAAGCCCCAGATAAGGCAGGAAGGATACAGGTAGGGCTTGACTAACCCTATCCCTGTGGATATGGGGCAGGTCAGGTGGCACATGGCAGGGCACAGCCCACAGGGATACAGGGTGAGGGGCTGGTGACAGGATGCATCTGGATGCACCACGATCCCTTACCTGGCTGAAGAGGTGTGACAGAACAGTGTCTGGCAACGTGCTGGTGAGGCCAGAGAGCTGTGGAGGAAGCACAGGGAGTTACAGCACCGCTTGGCTGGCTCCTGCCCCAGGGAGCGGGGTCAGGGCTCTGCCCACCTTGGCAGCTGCCCAGTCAATCCAGCCTTTGCCATTGGGATCGATGTTCATGAGGACCAGTCCTTCAACCAGGTCAGGGAAGATGAGCTGCAGTGACCAAGAGGTGCAGCACTCAGCAGGGAGGAGAGATGTGCCCAAGGCAGCCCCCACCAGTGCCACTACCCACTGCACTGGGGGGCAATGGAGGCCTGCGGCAAGACCCAGCCACCATGGCCATGGCCCTGCTGTCATGGCCTCCCATTTATCCAGGAACAGCCTGCCCAAGGGTGTCAGATCCTGCTCTTCCCCATGCCCTGGGCTGACAGCAGCCATGGGCAATACAGGGCCAGCCCAGCTCAGCCTCAGCTCACCGCAAACTTGGCCAGCACGTAGGCTCCTGCCCCAACACCGATCCCAATCACGTACTTGAACCTGGAAAGTGGAGAGGTGCATATGAGGGGCCAGTGGGCTCCTGCACGGGTTCCCTGGGGCACCCCTCCACCCACAGCACAATGTGGGTGCCAGGATGCCAGCTTATTGGGACACCTCCCCAGCCTCAAACCACTGCCCACTGTCCCTCTCCCTGCCCAGCAACCCCCACTGGCAGTGTGGAGGGGAGGTGACTTACCCAAAGTGCTGCACCACGCTGGGGAGCATGGCAGCCAGCTGGTCCATGGAGGGGTACTGGTACCTGCAGCACAAGGGGGCATAGTATGATGTTACGGGAGGCAGAATGGGAATGCTGGGACAGGGCTGCTGGGGAAGGAACTGTCACCCACCCACAAACCACCACATTTGCCTGCCCTGAGTTTGACACGGTTCAGAGACCAGCAGGCAGGGCACGACTGCTCAGGCACCAGCAGCCTGCAGGCAGGAGGGTGACATCCTGGGGGGCAGGGGGGTGACAACATGCGGGCAGAGCGAGCCCCTGAAGCAGGCACCTACCCCTGAGGGAACTGCGAGGCTCCAGTCTGCTGGCCTGGCGCGTCCACGTGGCACACCACAAAGTGCTTTGTGATCTCCTGCATGTCCTCATAGTTGAAGAAGGTGTTGAAGCAAAGCTTGTCTGTCAAAGAGCAGGCAGGGATCAGACACTAGATGCCCTGGCACAGGGGCTAGAGAGCATGGAGAGGTGTTACCTACTCTCCCACTGTCTTTCAACAGGGTGACATGTCACCAAAGCCCTCCCATCCCTTTCCTGCCAGGCTCCTCATCCCCACAGCCACTGCTGGCCAGGCCTGTATCCCTGCTGGTGTTGGGATACATGATGATGCATGGACACAGCCAGGAGAACGAGGAGTTTGGGATGAGCCTTGTCAGCTCGGAGATGTGTGACTGGGGGCTGCAAAGCCCCGAGCTGCAAAACCCTGGGCAGCAGGATCAGCAGCCTGGGGTGTTATCAGCCCTATCCAAAATCCTCAGCAGACCCTCAAGCAAATGTGGAATTTGAGAAACGGATGAAAATCTCCCTGTGTGGAAACAGTCACAGAAACACTGCCCCGGTGTTGCTGTGGACAGGCCACCAGTGTTGCAGTGGGATACAGCCATTGCCAGGGCTTGGAGGGGTTCTTGCCCCATGGCACCAGTGCCAGGACACCCCAATTAAAAGATCATTGTGAGGCATATTGTAAGGGCCATTGCAGCAAACACGATGCATCACTGGAAGTGAGAGTGCTCATTTCCACCCATGGTGACTCAGCCTCAGCTCCATGGAGCCGGAGATGCTCCTCCCCACGCAGGGCACTGGGCATCCCAGCTCAGCTCAGGGACACAGCCCATGGTCTGGGCTGCATATCCAATCACAGAATCGCAGAATCAACCAGGCTGGAAAAGACCTTTAAGATCACCACGTCCAGTTGGATAGTTCCCCAGCACTGCCAAGGTCACTACACCCAACTGCTCCCCAGCACTTAGCGACATGGTCCAGCAAGACTGAACTCATCTACACGGTGTGTGAACACTTCCAGGGATGGTGACTCCACTGCTGCCCTGGGCAGCCTGTTCCAATGCCTGAACACCCTTTTGGGGAGAAACTATTCCTAACATCCAGTCTAAACCAGGTAACACAAAATCCCCACATCCAGAGCCCCAGCTCAGGTCTCTCCTTTCCTACTATTTTCATATCCATTAGCTCTCACAACATCCCCCAGGGTCGTGCTTTGGATTCCAACAGGCATGCAGACCCATCCAGCATTCCCTGTGCCCCATCTCTCCTGATGTGGCTGGGTGCAGGAGGGTGGCCAAACACTCCTGGCCTGGGCTTTGAGTTGTGCTGAGCATCTGGTGCTTTCAGATACCTGGGGATACACAATGCAGACTGGGAATCCTTCATGGGAGAAGGCAGAGGAGCCGAGCTGGGGCTGTGGCTGATGTCCTGCACTCAGTGCAGCCCCAGGCTTGCTCCCCCTTGCCCTTGCACCCCATGGCCCAAGTACTCACGGTTGAGGCCCACGTCGTGGTATGTCAGGATGGCCGGGCGATTCCCCTTGGGAGAGCCCCGGATGACCACGTGCAACAGCCCATAGGGGGTCTCAATGTCATGCTCCTGGGGGAAGAGAAGAGATGGAGTGGTGCCTGCTTGCCCCAATACAGCCTCACCAGTGCTTCCCTGGGCAGCTGGGTCCCGTGGAAGCACATGGGAAAGACGAGAAGCCAAGCTGAGAAGAAGCCCAGCTTTGGGCATCCCTGCAGTAGCAGAAGGTAGGTAAATCACAGGGAAGGAAAGGGAGAACTTGGGATAACAGGATTCAGGAAAATAGTGCATCATGGGATGGGATCATAGGATGAGTTCAGGTGACAGAGGTTTGGGATGGAATGGGGTGGATGGGATGATCCAAGGCAGAGATGAGGATCATGGAATGGGGCAGGCAGACCACAGCATAGGACAGGAGATCTTCAAGGGACTGAGACTCAGGGAGTTTGGCAACAGGGTGGGGATGGCAGCATGGCCCAGTTGGCCTGGATTCATTGTGCCTGGGACAAAGAGACAGAGGCTGGACCCCAGACACTGCCCTGGGAAATGTAGCAGCCCGACCCCAAAATCACAGCTAAAGTTATCTTAAAACCTCCCTTGTGTGTCGTGGTTGTGCCCTCATAGAGATCAGTGCTGCCCTGTGCCTCAGTTTCCCTGGCTGGGAGGCCTCACAGACATCACCTCTGGCCAGCAAGGGAAACTGAGGCTGTGTGCCCAAATGCTGCCTGGGGACAAGGGACCAGGGTCCCCTCTGGATGCCCATCCCTGCCAGCCAGTGACCTTGAAGTTAGGATCTGGTGGGTGCAGGAACATCATGGGCTGGGCAGGGGTTGCTGGCACAGTTCTCAGTGCAGGAACTGGCAGCCCCTTGTATGGGCTGGCAGGAGGGGAGCAAGTACATGGATGCTCCCATGGGTTATGTGCTGTCAAGGACTCTGAAGGACACAGGCCTGAGGTGGGAGGAACTCCTGAGGACACAGTCTCCTCACTGCAGTGCCTCCCCTTACTGAGATCCGCTGTCCTCGAGGGGATGCAGTGCCTGAAGGCAGCACAAGCGCTCTGAGGAGACAACACTCTGCTCCCCAAGGGCACCCTGACCGTAGCCCTCATCCACAGCAGCCCCTCCACTTCCCAGGACTCTATCAGGCAGCAGGCAACGAGCAAGGATATCCCCCTGCACAAATGGATAGGGAAACTGAGGCAGGGGAAGGGCCTGGTCCAAGGTCACACAGCAGCAGACATCCATGTAATCTGATCCTGGGCACAGGGCTGCCTCTTTGCCATCGTCATGCTCATGGTCCCTGTCACAGCCCCAATAGCTCAGGCTGCATTCCCACCCCAAAATCACATGCCCAAGGTGCGGCTCCTTCCCCAGCACCTCACGTTCCCCCTGCCCCTCTGCAGGGATGCTGCAGCCTCTGCAGAGTTCCTGGGTACCACAGCCCTGCCCTTTGCCGCAGGAATGCTCACTGGGGACGGGGGGGAGGGGAGGGAAGGACAGGGATGCAGGGGATGCAGGCAGCAAGGGCTGGAGGGCACTGACAACCCACGGCCCTAGCAAAAGTGGGGTAAGGTGGGAGGGGGGTGTCACAGCACCCATAGGTACCTTGAGCACCCAGCCCTGTCCAGGTCACCCACTTACTGCTGCAGTGCTCAGCCCCCTCTGCACCAGCCTGTTGCCATCGCTGCAGAGACCAGATAACACCCAAGAGGTTGCTTCAAAACAGCAGGAGACCCTTTCCCTCTGCAGATCTGGGGTGGGGAAGGGCCAACGTGCCACCCATCACCCCATCAGCAGCCTCTGCAGCCACACTCAGCCAGGTTGCAGCATCCTGGCTGGGCCTGGGAGGACGCGCTCAAGGACACTGCGTCCCTGAAGACTATGGCACATCAGAGATGCAGCAGCGGGGGCTGCAAGAAGAAAAAACTCCCCAGCACCAGGTCCCCACTCACCAACCCCTGCCTGCCCCACCTCAAGTGCTGCTGAGAGCAAAGGTTCAGCCTCAGCGAGGAGGGGAGGTACCTGAGACAAAACTCAGCAAAGGGAGGGCAGCAAGCACGGAGCGGAGGTACCTACCCCATCCCAGCACTCAGGCATGGTGAGGAACCGGGAGGAAGAGGATGCTCAGGCAGGGTGGATCAAGAGCAGGTCCCGGTGCAGAGCACAGCGGTGCAGTGGTCTGGGTGGAGCAGAGCTCTGCACTGGCTCAGCCCCTCGCCTGGCTTTATAGTGGAGCCCCAGCCCTGTGCTAAGCCCTGCCTCTGCCTCCCTTCCCCCTCGACACAGGCTGGGCTCCATTGCAGGAGTGCTGCGATGGAGCCAGCACTCAGCCATTGGCTGCCAGTGGAATTATTCATGCTCCAATTGGCCCCAAATATCCTTGTTTATGAAAGAAAAACTGCCTGGCGCCATGCAGATCCTGCTCCATCTTCCCTCTTTGGGCACAGCAGGACAGGCCAAGATGCTTGGGCACTCAGCACACGCGTGTGGCCCCAGCCACATACAAACATGCAGAATCATGCTGGACCTGCAGCCTGCACCAGCGCACATGCATCAGGAATCACCCCCAAACACACTGACAGACACGGGCACTCACTAAACACACAGGAGAACATCACATCAGGCATGTGCTGCAGATGCGCATGACCACGCACACGCATGCACAGGAACAGGCACCAACATAAGACATACTGTGTCATGTCCCCCTCTCATTTCTGTGTATGGAAACTTTGGGAGAATAAAGAGAATGAGCCATGCTGAAGCACACACAACCTCACAAAATGCTTGTGCATACCCACACACGGGGGGTGGCCCCTGTGTGTCTGTGTTGGTCCATGTACCTGTACATGTATGTGCATGGTCATATGCACATAAGGAGCATACCCACTGCATCCTTCTCCTTTGTGCTTCCCATGTATGCCACGGCTATCATTCATGCCCATGGATGCACAATGATATTCATAGATGAAGAACCTTGTGCACATGTGCACGGAGGGGCACACATGTGTGAACACTGCCCAGATACGTGTGTCACCTTATCCAGCAGCACAGCCATCCTGCCAGCTGTGGGACACTGGCAAGCAGGGGATACACAGGATTTAGTCCCAGTCTGGCCATCACCAGTGGCAGGTAAATAAAGCAGGAGGAAAAACAACCCAGAAGATCTGAGGGATCAGACCCTTTCCGACATGTGCTGTGTATGCACATGCACACATGTGTATTCCTGTGTGCACATGCGTACACGCAGATGTTTTCTGCCCTGATTCCAATGAGGGCTCCCTGTAGCTTGCACCCATGGGTAGCCTCATGCCTCTGGGTGCTATCCCCTTTATCCTGCCTGCTCCTGCCCAGTCAAGCTCAGCACAGCCACCTCCAGAGCCACTCCAGCATGAAGCTGGGCAACCATGGATAGAGAAAGAGTGTCACAGTCCCTCAAAGGGGCTGAAGAGCCATAAGTGGTGTTGGACCATGACAGCATTCAGTGGGGACCCTCCAGCCTCCCTGCCCACTGCAGGGATGCGTCATGCTGGTGCATGTCATCACCTCTGCATCATGGGTCATGGCCCACTCTCACCATGGCTCGGTTTCACCATGGCCTGCACCCACCACCACCATGGATCCAGCTGCCACCACTAGCACATGTACGGGCCTCCCCCCATGGCAAAGCCCCATGGGCTCAGCTTCACCCAGCAGGCTTGCTCTCATAGAGTCTCTGAAGTCAGGGCTGAGTCCCTTTTCCTTGGGGAGAGCCCTTTCCCTGATCTGGGCAAATGATCACCCAGAGCTTGTGGGGAGCCACTAAATGTGGTGTTCTGTAAACAAGTCAGGGGGTCTGGATGTTGGAGAAAGGATGGGCAGAGGGACGGCATCCACCTTGCCTGCCCCAAAGGAGCTTTCTTCTGCACTGCTTTGTCTTGCAGGTTGCTCAGAGCCAAGCCCACACTCCATCACTCACACTGTGTGAGGGGTAAGCCCAGCTTCCAGGGGGTCCTGGCACAGGTACAAAGCTGTTCATGGGTCCAGATGGAATTACTGCTGCCTGTGGAGTCAAAGAGTACAAGCAGCCACAGCCTTCGGGGAAAAAGCTAGAGCTGCAGAGGGGTATGAGCAGGCAAGAAAAGACAGATGATGGCAAAATAGAGGGAGAAGGGGTGGAAAAGCTGAGGCAAAGCCAGGCATGAATGCAAAAGGGCTGCAGGGACATGGGAGGGCTTAGCAAGGCTGACTCCACTTGAATGGCACTGAATGGCATTGCCACCCCACTGGCTATGAGCCCATCCATTGGTGGGTGGCCCAGACCTTCAGCATGGACAGGGCCACCAGGTCCCAGGGCAGGGGCTGCTGCCACCTGCATTCCAACAACTTGGCTTAGTCCAGCAGCCCCAAGGGCTTTATTATGGCTGGTGTGGGAATGGGGGACCCCTGCTCCCCCTCACTGCCCCTGTGGTCTGGAGCATCTTGGCAAGGGAGCAGTAATGGTGCTGGTGAGGAGCAGAGGGACGGCCAAGAGTTCAGCTGGGGCTGGATTAAATACCCCAAGGAGGTGAGGGAAAAGTGCTGGGGTGGGGGGTAAGGGGACATTGCCCCTGCACAGCCTGGGGAGCTCATCTCTTCCCACCATGAGGCTCTTGGAGGGAACCAGGAGGGCTCAGGGCCTGGCCGGTGCAGGAATGCTGCTTTGATCCTTGTCTAGGTTGTTCTCTAGGTACCAAGGTGCACCGCTGGGGCATTTACTGTCTGTTCCCACTACAGTGGGTACTAGCAGGAACACGGGTCAGCACCACTGTGGGCCACCCCCTGAAATGCTAGCATGCAAAGGTTGTCTTGGGAGAGCTGTGGCTCTTTAACATCTCCTTCACATCAACCAAGCCCTGCCCTGGCACAGGCGAGTGAGGGCCATACTGATGCCCATGCTGCATTCTTCATCTCCTCACCCTCGAGTCACTGACACCAGGAGGGTTCATTTCCCCTCCAGCTGTCAACAAGAATCCTGATGAGGCAGAGCAAGGAGCAGCTCAGACCCACACAGCTTGTCACTCCCAGCCCCAGCATATCCCCAGCTCTAGGGGTACTGGGAAAGCTGGGATTTCTTTTTGGCCAATGCCACCTTTTAATAATTCTGTGGCCTCCAGGAGAGACACTGAAATATCCCACTCTGCAAACCACTAGCCCAGCATCCTGACAGAATTCCTTGCTCTCCACCCGTATGGATGATGGAGACTGAGCAGGCCAGCCCTAAAAGCCTGGGTACCACTTTGAGTCTGTCAAAAGAGGGACCTGTGCTTCCTTGCTCCTCTCCCAGGATGAACAAAATCCTGATTCATTTCACCCTTGCAAATGCTGGTGTTTCAGTGACAGACCTGGCTCAGACAGCACCATTCAAGCAGTAACACAGAACCCGAAGCCAGTCGCTGGTGTCCCTTGGGAAGGGTGCATGCTTTGGGAGAGGGACAGGCAGCAAGCTGGGTTGTGGCAGCCTCACTGCCATCTCTCCCCATCTACTGGCACCCTGGTCTCTGGGGGAAGCCCAGTGCAGGATGAGCTTGGGTGTGATGGTAAATCCCAACGAAGTGGGAGCCCGCACAAGCTGGGCCCCACAAGCTCCGAGGCCATGTCATGGGTCTCCTACAGAGAGTGAAATGGAAGTACAAGGTGAGCAGGTTCCAGCCAGGGAGTGGAGGGGCCCTGCTCTCCAAAAGAGGGGGCAATGCCAAAGCCTCCAAAAAAGAAAGGCTTTCAAACATCCTTATGTAAGACACAGGCTGGCATTGCCTGGGAAACCATTGCCATGGCAATGGTGTAGGGGCTGGAAAGGCAGCTCAGCCCTCCTGAGAAGAAATCGACTCTTTAAAAGAGATTTTGTTCCCGGCCCTTTGCCAAGTGCCTGCAGACACATTCAGTGCCAGCACAGAGACGCCTGGCACCATCCCCTCCTGCTGGCATATGCAATAGATGTGCAGCCCCATGTACAGACACTGCCCAGGAACTGTGTCCTCATGGGAAGGGGGGACAGCAGCACTCCTAAATCCGTTCAGCACCCTGCAGCCTTCCCCAGCCTCAGGCTGCTGATTCCTGCAGGACACAAGGTGGACATACCCCCTGTGGCTGGTCCTACCTTCCAGTCCATGTCCTCTGTGGAGAGGAAGATATCCGAGTTGTCCTGGGGAGAGAAGGAGTTATTAGGGGCAGAGACATGCTCCCTCCTTCCATCCAACTCATGAAGACCCCCAGCTAAAATGAGCACCCACTCCCAGGGCAGCACTGGCTGCAGCGGGACACGATGCGCACACATGTGCACACACACATGCACATCTACAATATCCACACACACACTACCTGCCAGTGTGTGCACACACTGTGTGTATTAGCATGTATGTGCAAAATCTGCATGCACACACAATATCTAGCAGTGTGCACTTGCAGTCCAGAACTTTGCCATGTGCTGGACTGCATCCTCAGAGCATGAGCACCAGCTCAATGGAGGGGATTCTCCCTCTCTGCTCCTCTCTGGGAAGACCTCACTTGGAGTACTGTGTGCAGTTCTGGTGTTCACAGTATAAGGGTGACTTGGAGCAGTTGGAGCAAGTCCAGAGGAGGCCACAAGGATGATTGGGCTGGAGCAAGTCCCATATGAGGGCAGGCTGAGAAAGTTGGGGCTGTTCATCCTGGAGAAGAGAAGGCTGCGTGGAAACCTCAGAGCAACCTTCCAGTATCTGAAGGGGGCCTATAGGGATGCTGGAGAAGGACTGTTGATCAGGGACTGCAGCGACAGGACAAGGAGTGATGGGTTTAAACTGAAACAGGGAAGATTGAGGTTGGATATAAGGAGGAAGTTCTTTATTGTGAGGGTGCTGAGGCCCTGGCACAGGTTGCCCACAGAAGCTGTGGCTGCCCCATCCCTGGCAGTGTTCAAGGCCAGGGTGGACAGGGCTTGGAGCAATCTGGTCTAGTGGAAGGTGTTCCTGCCCGTGGCAGGGGTTGGAACTGTGTGAGCTTTAAGGTCCCTTCCAGCCCAAACCATACTGGGATTTCATGGTTCTGTGATCACACCAAACCAGAACCTGTGCTCACCCACACTCCTGCAATATCAGCACACATCTGCACACACGTACACTGCATGCTACACAGGCACCCCATACCACCATGCACACTCCTCCCCAAGCTCTCTCTCCCTTCAGCATCTGCAACAGACTCACCAGCTCGGCGTCCTGGCTCCGCAGCAGTGGCTTCTCCTCAGTGAAGCGCAGCTCATGTAGCCCTGCCATGGTCATCTCCTGCAGCAGCAGCCCTGCAGTGGAGGTGTCAGGGTAGGTTCTGCTTCCAGCCCCTTCACCCCATCCCCTGGAGCCTCCCAGGTCTCCCTGCTCATAGGTACAGGATCCAAATCAGCTTCACTCCAAACATCTACCATGGGGACTTGGTGACGCAGCTTGTCCATGGGCTGCAGCGAGCCCCTCTGCTGGGAGCTGGAGCAGGTATGGGGCAGGCAGTCCCTAGAGGTCCAGTTCTTCCAGTTAAGGTCAGACCAATCTCCAGGGCAGTCCTAGGCAAGCTGGGAGACCAACCTCATCTATACATGGTAGTCACCCCTTAAGCATTCAGTTCACGGCAAGAACATCCCAATTCCCACCCCACCTTCCAGCATCACTTGGAGAGAGAAAATCTAGTGTTCTGACTGGGTTTAGACTGCAGCCAGATATGGGTGAGACAGAGGGAGCTCTCCCTGCACAGGCAGGGTGAGCGGTGATGTTTCTCAGCTGTGCTGGGAGGCAGAGGGATGGTTCAAGCAGCAGGGGAGCAGCCTGAAATTTGTATTGCAGTGATGGAGAAAACCAAATGTGGAGACTTTACCCTCAAACTCTCCTCCTCCTTTTCTGGGAACCAGGTGCTGGCCAGTGGGCAGCTAATCCCAGAGCTTGCAGGAACAGACTTCACCATGGTGCTGCGTCTCACCTGATGCTGCTGACCAGGGACTTTGTGCCCCCAACACCAACATCTCCAAAACACCCTCAAGCACAAACCCAGCTTAGAAAAGCAGAAAAGAGCAAGGGGATGCCTGTGTTTCTAGCAGCTGGCTCCACACAGACAGGCTCCCCTGTATAGATGGGGTGGGCAACTGGCATGTCCTACTGGAAGAGGGTTGTCTGTGCTCAGGCAGGATCTGGACCTCAGGTGTTTGCCTTTGCTGCCTCTGTTTCCACCCCTTCCCCAAGGCCAAACCTTTGGGCAACTGCTGCTCTGAATGGGCCAGCACCAGCTCTACCCTCCCTGCACTGGCTGCCCATCCTCTGCAACGTCCCCAGAGACACACCGGGGATGGAATGGGGCTGTGCTAGCACCGCAGCAGGCACAGACCCTGCTCCATCCACAGCCTTGGCCAAGCCCACTCCACCTTTACCCACTTTCAAAACTGAGTCATTGCAGGTGAGCTATGTGGAAAGGCCAGACAATGCCATGAGTATTGCAATGCTGCCAGGAATACTAAAGCTGGTCATAAGCTACCCTCCAAAGCCAGATTTGCTCATCCAGCTGGGTTTTCCATTCAAAGCAGGCTGTGCCACCTGGCTACTCTCTGCACACATGGCACTTTGCTCCTTGGGAGCTACCCAATAAACCGCAACTGTTTGGAGGCAGAAACACCACTGCAAAGCCTCCAGGGAGACTTGAGGCACCCAGCACTGGGGGTGTCCATGTCACCCCCTGCACTGAGGGCCCCACTGCACAACACCCTAGGGGGAAGAGGTGTCAACAGCCCCATGAAGGGGCACCTGCCTGAGACATGCTGCTCCAGGTTGGACTCCTGCTGGGCAGATGGGTTTGTGCAGAGGAACAGCCCTTGCCTGCAGCCCACCAGCACAGCCCAGATGATGCAGCCCTGCAAAGCCACCGACCGACAGCACCCGACGGCCTGGGACACCATTCCAGGGTTAAAAACGGGAAGAAAATCAGCCTCACCAGTAGCAGGTCTGGAAGTGAGCAGGAACATCCCACGCTGAGCGCGGGAACCCACCGTCTGCCTGCAGCCCCTGGCACGGCTGGGAACAGCACTTAGTGTATGATGGGTGCCTTTGGTAATTAAAGCCTCCAGCTAACATGGGAGGGAGGGAGGGTGGCCCAGCCATGAGGAAAGGCCCTGTGACCTTGCTGATGGCAGGGGCAGAACTGGTTCACAAGGGACATGGCAGAGCCCTGCACCAACCAGCATCCTCAGCACAGGGTGGATGAGCCCCCCGGCGTGGCACTGAGAGTGAGAGTGGAGCAGGGATCCTGGAGTCCCATGAGTGCAACAGCCTGCAAGCAGGATTCCCATGGCTGCTTTGCTTTCCATGGCACCCCACAAGTACCCTTGACCAGTGCAGCAGTGGGACAGTAGGCAGCCTTACCCAGCCTGGCTTGGGCCACTGTCACCGTTGGGGGCTGGTGGGTAACCCACAGCTCTGGGTCTCCTGGCCAAAACAACTTGGTTCTCATCACGATTAGGCAATATGACTGGCAGCAAGCCCTTTCCCCTCTAGCTTGCCCCAGTGCTCCACAGCACCCATCCCCAGGGTGCTGCTCTCAGCGTGCCCATCTCCATTCCCACTCTGCCTTCCCAGGGTGATGCCACCATTTCCTGGGCACAACTGGGACACATCTCCTCCTTAATCCCAAATCAGTCCCAAGCCCAGTGCTCTGTTTGAGACAAGCACTTTGCCTGGCGGGGGCCATGACACTACATACAAAGACCTGGCTGGAAACAGCCACACTGGCTTACCTTCCCCAGGGATCTGTAGTTTATTGGAGGAGAACCAGCTTAAGGCAAGGAAATACACTGCTGCTGTTGTTGTTGTTATTATTATTATTATCATCATCATCATGACGAGGCCGTGGGAGGGGTTTAACACCGGGTAGAGTGCCTGGTTGGAGCTGGAGGTGTTTCTGCCCTCATGGCGGGGGCATAGGTCTGCACTCCAGCACCAACCTCCTCCCCCCAAACTAGCCCAGTGCTGGGGGCGTGGGAGCCGGCAGGACCCAGCCGGGGGGATCCGGTGCCACCGGTGAGGGTCTGAGCACCGCGGGAATGGGTAGCAGCAGCAGGGGCTCTACAGGAGGCGGGGGCTAAGGGGAACCGCGACCCCCTGAGCGGTGGGGGGTGGGGGGTGGGGAAGGGGGGCGCAGGCGCCGCACAGATGCTCCAGCAGCCCCACACGCACCCCACAACCCACCCCCCGGCGGTTTGCTTGGTGGGCCCTCCGTGCAGGGAGGCTGCCGGCTCCGGGTCCCGTCCCCGTCCCTGTCCCCATCCCGTCCTGTCCGGTCCCGTCCCGTCCCCCCCCCGGGCTGGGCTTCCCCCGCTGCAGCCCTGCATCTCCCGGACCCCAAAATGCTGCGTTCCCGCAGCACGCCCGGGCCTGGCCGTTACCTGTCAGCAGCTCGATCTTGTGCCGGAGAACCTTCATCCCTGGCGGAGGGACCCGGCGGGCAGGAGCGAGCGGAGCCGGAGCCGGTGCGGGGCGAGCAGGGCAGCGCTCGGGCGAGGCTGGGCACAGAGCCGCTGGGCCGGTTCCTCCCCTCGTCGGGGGCGGAGGGTGGGAACGGGGCCGGGAACGGGGGAATGCCAGGAGGACAATGGTCCCGGCCCGAGAATGGGGGCATTAAACGGGAGAGGGAGCGCTGGGATGTTGTAACGGATGATGGATTGCTGGGGCGGCGGAGAGGGCTACAAGAGAGACGGAGCGCTGGGGAGGGACACTGGCGATGGAACACTGTGGGGGGGTACACTTAAGAGGAAGCGTGAGGGGTAAACGGGAGGTGGGGGGACATAGGAGATGTAGTGCTGGGAGGGGTACACGGGATATGGAGTGTTAGGGAAGTTCACGGGAAGTAGAGCACTGAGGGCATAAATGGAAGATGGAGCATTAGGGGGGGACACAGGAGGTAGAGCACTAGGGGCAGGTAAACAGGAGGTGTAGTGTTGGGGGGGGCGTCGCAGCACTGGACTGTGATGGCCAATGGGTCCAGGGGCGTCCCTGTGGTCATGGAGTCCCAGGAGCAGGGGACAGTAGAACTCATGGGNGGAGGTGTAGTGTTGGGGGGGCGTCGCAGCACTGGACTGTGATGGCCAATGGGTCCAGGGGCGTCCCTGTGGTCATGGAGTCCCAGGAGCAGGGGACAGTAGAACTCATGGGGAGACCCAGGTATGGGGCCACAGCCAGAGGGTCTGAGGGTCCCCAAAAGCAGGGGAAGGTGATGATTAGGGGAGATTTGAGGACAAGAAGGGACCCGTGCTACTTAGAACTGAGTAATTTTGACCAACTAGGCAGTCTGGAGCATGGGAGCACGTAGGCCAAAGGATCTGAGAGCATCCAGAAACAAGACTAAAGACAAGATACCTGGGGGTCCTCTTGGAGCATGGGGGTGAAGGTTTCCCTGAGCATGGGATGGTCATGGTTAACGGCCTCAGGTGGTGCCAGGATAAGGTGTACCTGCGTAATGCGGGTCTCAACAGCAGGGCCATGGGTGGTGCCAGGGAGTGAGGATGGTGATAGCTGTGGTGTCATATGTGGTGTACCAATGGGGAGTGGAGCAGTGACTGGAGCAGTGTTGATCCCCCCACATATTGATGCTGGGGTGGCAGCTCGTTGCCTAGAGTAGGAGGTTTGTGGGGTGGCTGTTTGGGTGAGGCAAAACCAGTGACTGTGAACACCACCATGGGGGTGGTTGGAGAGACCTGGTGCCACAGTGGGGAAGATGCAGGACCCTCATCTGTGTGCCGTGTGGATGCTGGTTGTTGCCCCCTCTGCCCTGGCTGTGATCCTGCATTGTCAGAGGCCACCAGCTTTGCAAGGCAGCCAGTCAGAGGAGGTTTGCCCACCACCCTTGTAATAGTGCCCAAGTTTCTAAAGGAGCCTGAAGTTCCCTAGGTATGAAGCAAGTCTGTGTCCTGAACTGGGACAGCTTGTTCAACAAAGACAGAGGGCCCCGGTCTGCCCCTAGAGCAAGGGCTGATTCCAACTTGCCTCCAAGCCAGGCAAGCTCATCTTACCACTGTTCCTTCCCCTGTACTTCTTTGGTACTTCTTTGATTCATGTTTTCCACATCTGGGGATACAACAGCCTCCACTCCCATGTTCATAGAATCACAGAATCCCAGCCTGGTTTGAGTGGGAAGGGACCCTAAAGCTCATTCAGTTCCAACCCCCTGCCATGGGCAAGGACCCTTCCACTAGACCAGGTTGCTCAAAGTCCTGTCCAACCTGGCCTTGAACACTGCCAGGGATGGAGCATTCACAAACTGCACAAGACATGCCATTAAGAACTGGCCCTTCCAAAAACCTTCCTATGCAGAACCTGCTGAGGACCCCGTCACCTGTACTCCATGGGCTTGTTTCCCCATCAACCNGAGCATTCACAAACTGCACAAGACATGCCATTAAGAACTGGCCCTTCCAAAAACCTTCCTATGCAGAACCTGCTGAGGACCCCGTCACCTGTACTCCATGGGCTTGTTTCCCCATCAACCCAGCCCCAGGGTTGTTCACCTGGGAGAACTCTCAAGGGCAGGGCTGTGGTCTGGTGTCCGGGCTAGCACCAGTACCTCTTTCCTGCTGGGCATATCTGCCAGGAAAGTTCAGGGAAAACATTCCAGATCTTCCTTGCAGAGACAGTGCACGATTCAGGGCCTGCTGCTGCTCCATCCTTCTTTTCAGTGCTATTTACTTGTCAGCATGGGAAAACCAAGGTTTCTTGTAAGCTGTGTGAAGCTCAGGTTTTCCTATGCAATGCAAGATGCTGCAAGAGGGTAGGGATTTTGGAGACAACCTCTTGAGGTCCTACCCAGCTATGGATCTAGGCTAGCCCCAGAAAGGAGTTTCTTGGCATTCCTTGTAACCACCACCCATAGGAGCAGTGCTGGTGTTTCGAGGGAGGTTGAACCAGGGTCTTGTTAGTACCACTCTCACCCAGAGATCCAGGTTTGCCCTAACCCTAAGTGCCCAGGATGGCAGCGGGTGCCTACAGATATCCCAGACCTCAACCTTATCACCCCTCAGCCAGGGGCCAACACAGCTCTGTGCTTCATAGCACCTTTAACTGCTGGGCTATGGGCTGCCTTGAGAATGGCCATGGAAAACTCATCCTACAAACACCTCCTGAGGGGCTGGAAGAATGTCTGCTATTACAGATATTCACCTCCATCCTGGGTACATCTGTTTTAACAGCTTGTTCCAGGCTTTTTGGATGGCAACCAGTTTTCAGCTGACTTCAGCCTCTCCTGCTGAGTCATCAAGGCTCTGTTCACCTTCCCACCTTGGAGAGATGTCAGGGAGCATAGAGACCCTTGAATCTCTCAGCTAGGAACCAGCCCAGCACTTCAATGGGCTTAGATCTTCCCTGCCTTCAGGGCTGCCCCTCTGTGGGTCCAGCAGCCAAGGAGTTTCCTCTGAACTGGTCAGGGTTGGATTAAAATCTTTCTGACAAGGTGCAAATTTAAACCTCCAACTCCTCCTCCAACTGCCAGCGATTTCTCTGGGAATAAATGATTTTTCACACCAGGGATTTACCTTCTTCACATGAAGTGCGACTTTATCAAACGACAGCTTTCAGAAGGCTGCCTTGCCAAAGGAGCAGAGCCCTGTGCTGAGATAGTTGCATGATCAATTAGGCTTGAGAAGAGCACAACCTCTCTGTGCTCTAAGGTGGGGCAACTGGGGTGTCACCCCATGTAGGGGTTCAGAAATCACCTTCACATAAAACCTTCTGCCCCTGAATTGTGTGGTTAAAGGGAAGCAAGTGAGTTCTACAGCAAAGGATCTTTCACTTTATTTTTCATTGCACTTCTAATGCAGGTCAATGTGGCATTTTCCACATGGCTTTCCCTCTGCTTTAGCCCAGCCATGCGACACTAAGCCAGTGGAACAAAGATCTGGCTCCAGAAATGGCATCAGGGAGCTCACAGCCTCAGACAGGGACTCCCCAGGCCTTTGCTGCATGGTTGGGGTGCTGCCTGCAGCCTTGTGTCATCTCCTAGCATTCAGTCACATACCCTCATGCTCATTTCCATCAGCACTTCCCAAGGATGCGAGGAGCCCTCTTTCCCAGAGACGTCAGTGATGATGCTGAAGTTGGGCCAAAGCTAAGGGATGTCCTGTTCCTTGTGCCAAAGAGGGGTGACCATGCTGGGGATGTCAAGCACAGAGGATGCACCAAGTGCTGCCACATCCAAATCCCTTCGTCTCTCCCAGCTGGGCTTTGCTATGGTTTCCTGGGACAGGGCTTAGATTCCCAACTTTGTTGTGCTGCCACACATAGCAGAGCAGTTGGTGGACACAGGCTCAAGTCTGGCCATCAGGTCAACACCCCACACTCAGTTCACCAAAGCAAGTGGGTCTGAGGGGATGAGCGGATCTCTGCACCATTCCCCCCCTGCTGCTCAGGGCTGGGCCCCACCAGCCAGCAATCAGCCAGCAGCACAGGGACTCCTGGCCAGGCTCCTGCAAAGCCTGAGCATCCTGGGAGCCATCAGCTCCAACAGGATGAGAGCCAGAAGCGAGAGGAAGCATTTGGATGCTGCAGGGTAAGTCAGGTCACAAATGGCTGCCTGAAGCATAGTGCTGCTCGCCAGACCCAAGCCTCTGCCCCGGTACTGTGGGCTGCCAGGATGAAGTGGAGTTTGCCATCCCAGGGCCATTCACTCCCTTGTCACCAGCCCACAGTGAGCACAGGGCCAAGCAAGCAGCAGGAGATGCTATTTTAAGCCTCCTGGCTGGGTGCTGAAGCCCTCCAACTCAGCTTTCTCATGCATTTCCCAAGCACACACTTCAGCCAGCCTCATTCTGTACCCCCCTCCTTTCCCCATGCATGGATTGATTCCTACAGCAGCAACCAGATAATTTTTCATGGCATGGCCAATACCAGCAGCAGTGCAGGGAACTGTTATCACCAGTGCAAAGGTGGCAGCTCCTTTATGTTCCCTGGATGGAGCTTTTCTGTCCTCATGACTCCATAGCCAAAGCACAGTGGACACACACGGACCTGTGGTACTATGTTCTGGGACAGATCCAGGTGACCTCATGCAGTGACAGGGAAGCCTGGAGCTGAAGGGTTAAATGCGGGGTTGGGGATGGGGTTTTACACTGCCTGTACTGAACGCCAATGCATGCTGGAATCATAGAATCATACAATCAATGAGGTTGGAATAGATCTTTAAGATCATCAAGTTCAACCATTACCCCAACCATGAAAACATCCATGTTTCATACATCTTCATGCAGGAAGCCATCCTGTGGAATTTGCTGGTAGGGAAACTGAGGCACAAAGCAGCTGGGCCTGGGCTCACAAGCCTATTCCACACGCAACCTTATGGCAGCTCTACTATCAAAACAGCGTGGTGGAGAGTGGGGCATGTGGATGGGGAAAGGGTTACTGAGACGGGGATGGTGCTGAAGCTCCAGAAGAAAGAGCCAGCGGAAGCTCAGATCCCAGCAGCATTTCTGCCCATCAAGAGTCACCTCTCTTGAACAAGACGAACTTGAGAGCAATGTGCTGCTCTTCCAGCTGGGACTGCCAGCACTGTTGCTGCCTCAGCTCCCATGTCATGCCTGCAACTGCTGAACCCAGCAATGCTGCTGTGGGAAGAGGGGAGGTGGCAGGACACAAGGCCCTGGGACCTTTCATTTCCCCCACCTCCGAAAGAGACCTGGAGAGATACTATGAAAAAGAGGATAAAGGCCATAAAACTAACAAAAATGCTCCAGCACAGCCCTGTTCCTCTCCAAAGCTGCTGTTGCAAGGACCACAGTGCTATCTCAACGTGGGAAATGCAAGCTGGCACGCCCATCCCCACTGCAGGTACCTCTGCACCCCTTGGCCACCTTTCCACAGCAGCACCCAGGGCTCGTGATGCCATGAGGACCCATGGTGGAGGAAGGCTGGTGATGGATGGAGCACTGAGCCATCACCAGCAGAGAGAGAACGTTTAGATGAGCAGCAAGGGAAGCAGAGGTCTGAATCCAAGCTCTGGGGCAGGGCAGGGTTTTATGCATGGCGAACATGCATGCACATGGGGCTACTGTGGGGGCACAATGAAGAGCAGCCTGGGGCAGATGTGCTGGCTGCCCACCTTGGCAGTTGAGCAGTGCAGTATGTCCCACCCTGAGGCGCATGCGTTCCACTGATGATGTGCAGAGAAGCTGGAGCTAAATTTAGCCTTGGTTGTGCGTAAGTGTGATGTTTGTATTGGTGCCCTTAAAGACATTGTTTGGAGCATGTGGCTGCTGGCCCTGCCTGGCTCAGCCCTGGATCTTTGATAGTCAAGCAGTTCAAAAAGGGGAGAAACAAAGAGCATTAGCAGTTGGTGAGACATAATCCCAAGGGCCTATTTCCAGAAATGCCCAGGAGCCAACCCTCAGAAACCAGCAGTGTGCACAAAGCAGTGAAAGGGTGACCTTGGTGGCCAGGGGGTTGTCCTTGTGCTGAGGGAGAGGTGTCTGCCAGGTAGAGCTGCTCCACGGGTGTGAGACTGTGTGCTCTGGGGACCCTAACTATTCTATGATTCTATGGCAAGAGCACGGGGGCTACCAGGCTTGCTTGGCCTCAGGGCAGTGGTATTGGAGCACTGTCTGTTGATGATGGGGTCCATTCTGCATCCCATAGCCTGCCCACCTTAGGGCAGGTGATTTGACTCAGCATTGCATCAGGGGACAACAAAAGCCCCACAGCTTGCCAGCTCCAAAACAATCAGGGCCAGAATGACAGAAAGGCAATTGGACCTTGGACGCCCCAAACAGAACACTCAAACTTTGTCTAGAGCCTTCAGGGACCCCTTGATTCCCCCAGAACTGCTGGGCTTCATGCAGAACAAGGGGAGGCTGCTATGTGGAATGAGCTTAGGTGTCGGGCAGCAGGCAGGAGCCAGCTACACTGTGCTCCAGCAGAGATGAGGAAGCTGCTTGGGAAGATGCAACCCTGCAGGGAGCTCAGCATCCTCTCCCTGCAACACAGCCTGGGATGGGGAGTATTGCCACCAGGACCTGGCAAAGGGCAGGGATGTGCTGTGCCCTGTCTGCTCCCCTGCTGCAGCACAAAGCATGTGCTGGAGCTGGCAAGCTGCCAGCCCCCTCAGCCACCTCCTGCCCTCCTGCCATGGGACTACCAGTAATTTTCCATCCTGGATGCAGGCTCTGCCTTAACGAGATGTTCTCCTCTGTCTCTCTAATAGGGCTGGGCCCCATTCAAGTTCCTCTGTTCATTCAGACCATGAGTACCCTGCTCTCATTGCTCTAGCTATGAAACAGGCTGCTCCTCCAAGCCCTGCTCCTCCCTGTGCTCACAGCCCTTCTGTCTCAACCAAATGAGAGGATTTTGTTCCAAAAACAGGGGGACAAAAAAGCCCATCAACACACCAAGAAAGATTCCCATGGCTCAGCTACACTCTTAGTCCAGGAACAAGGCAGCCCTTGGCATTTGCCATCAGCCATTCCCAAAGCTGCCTGTGCACAGGCACCTCCTGCCTGGTATTGGAGGCCTGGGTCCATCAGCTGCATTGATTGGCTGAGGATTGGAGAGTAAAGTTGATTTACAGACGGAGGAATCTGGCCCTGGAACACAGTGTGTGTTGAGCGTGCTGCCTTGGACTCCCTCCTCCTTGGAATGAAGCTGCTTGACCGGGATCTCAGCATAGGCAGTGGATTTCATGGGTCTGGAGAGCCAGAGGGAGATAATCTGCTCCTAAGTGAGTAGAAGATGGAGAGATTGGCCCTCCTCCTCCTCTCCCTTCTTTTCCTCCTTCTTTTCCTCCTTCTTTTCCTCCTTCTTTTCCTCCTTCTTTTCCTCCTTCTTTTCCTCCTCCTCCACCAGTTCAGCCAGGACGATGAGACCAGGCATCACTCCAGCACTTGCTATTGCTGCTCCAGAGCCAGGCAGTGAGTGTAGGGATCCGCATGCCCTTGACTGCCACAGAAACAGCTCGTTCCAGCAGGGTTGAAGGCAGTGAGGGGAGCTCACTGCTGCTTTGTGCTCCAGGGAGCCAGGGAGGAGCTGTGCATTCAAAAGTCTTCATCTCCAAAGTCTCAAGCCATCTCCTGCAGCACAAGAATCTGGACAAAATATGTGGGTTCCACAGAATGGCTCACCCATCTATCTCCCTCGGGTTTTGCAGGCACTAAAGATGTGGAAACTTCACCCCCACTGCAGTGTCCACCCCTCCAACACCCCTCATAGCTGCACCAGGAACAGAGAAAGGCACTCCACGCACACATGCAAAATGCAGGATGCTTAATTACAGAATTACAGAATAGTTTGTGTTGGAAGGGACCATAAAGATCATCTACTTCCAACCCCCTGCCATGGTGTCGTGGTTTAAACCCAACCAACCAGGCAGCTC
>NDXB01006917.1:0-12339 GCA_002631895.1 Agapornis roseicollis
CAGCTACTAAAGAGAAGAAAAACTGACTGCAACTGCTGAACCCAGGACAGCAATCCTTTCTGTTTGGCTTCCAGACCATCCCATGGCAGTGAGTCCTGAACTTTAATTATGCATTGTGCAAAAAAGTGTGCCTTTGAGCCTACAGCTTGATATCTAACCCCCAGCTCTGTAATCTAACAATAATTGTTGCACTTAATTTCTCCAAGTCATTCTTCAGTTTACAGATCACTGTTGTTCTCTCCTGTCTCTTTTCCAGCTTGCAGAGTCCCAGTCTATTTCACCTCCCTTCACAGAGAAGCCATTCCATACTCTTTATTATTCCTGTCCCTTCCTCTGTGTTTTCTAGATCTCCTATGTTCACATAAGGACACCAGAACTGCAGAAACACAGGACACTAAAAACCCTTCTGCCTTCACCTGCCTGCTTTTTACTTCTGCTTTTTACAACAGTTTGTATTTAACTTTTACTCAGGTACTCACTTGCCAGGTGATTACATTGTGTGATGTTTTAATAAGCCACTGGTAGAACTCAATTATGTTGCCATCTGTCTGCCTGTAGACTGTAATCCTGCCTGATTGGCAGATGATTGGCATTCCTCCAAGGTTTATATCACTGGTTTATATTTAAGAGCACATTTAGAAATCACCTTGAATACAAATATTGCATCCACATTTCATTAGATACTGGACAGCATTTTTCTCATCTGTGTAGCAAAAATCGATAGCTCCTGTCATTCCATCACTGACATGAAAACACGTATGGCTCTCCTTGACTCTTTCCAATTTGTTTCACACAAAGTCCTTATGTTCAGCGTTCTAGTCTATAATGGGCCATTTCCAAGGATTCCCATTTTGCCTTTTCTTGGTACAAATAGTCTGTTTTCTATGCATCTTCCTTTCAGGTGTTTATAGACATTGATGAGATCCCCCTGAGCCTTCTCTTCCCCAGGCTGAGCAGTCCCAGTTCTTTCAGCCTTTTCTCATAGGGAAGATGCTCTAGTCCCTTCATCATCTTTATGACTCTTCATTGGATTCTCTCCACTATATCCATGCCTCTTTTGTACTGGGGAGCCTGAAACTTAACACAGTACTCCAGGCATGGCCACACCAGTGCTTAGCAGAGAAGGACTGATCACCTCCTTTGACATGGTGCCAATACTTTGCTTAATGCAGCCCATGATTCCATCGGACTCCTTTGTGACAAGGGCCCATTGCTGGCTCATGTTCTCCTTGTTGTCCATCAGGACCCCCAGGTCCCTTTTTGCCAAGCTGCTTTCCAGCATATGCTTGTGCCTGGGGGTGTTTATGAGGTGTGTGAAGCTGACAGTCGTGTTGTCACTGTCAGCAATTAAGAACACAGGTCATAAAACAACCACTGAGCTCAACAGCTATGCTTCAAACTCCAAAACTGCTGTTCACGACTTTGATTGCTACAGAGGTAATGAGCCCAGAAATATTAGATGGTCCCCACTGGAACCTATAAAACACAGCTGTTGAGTAACAAAATGTTAAAAGCCTGGTGTGTGTTGACTTTGATGAAGAATAAATATGATTGCAGAAGATGCTGCAGCTGTCAGAAGTGCTGCTGGTGGTTCATACTTCAAATAGAAATATTCAAGTATCAGAAACATGGAGAAAGCCGCCAGGATTTTTCCCAGCATGAATCATTATCACGTGGCTAAAATACAAGATTTTTTCTGTCACTTAATGAAAATAAAGGATCTACATTTGCATATCGATCCCCATATACTGCGACAAAGCAGTCAAGGGTTGCCAATAGCAAGGTTCAGTTTTGTGTAATTTGGTGGGCTGCCAGTGTCAGCTTCCTTTCAGTACAGTTCAGAGTTGAAGTACAGCATCACTTCAGTAAATCACTTGGGAATGCATCACAAGTGTGCAGATTTGTCAGGTCTTATCTCATTTATCTTAAATATTTAAATAGAAACAGATGCAGTGCATAACAGATGTAACAAGTTGTACTGAAGATCATCATGATAATTTCGGGTAGTGTTTCAGATTTGCAACACTCTTCCATATAATCCTGCTAACTTCACAGTACCACAGTCTGAAAAACAGTGCTGGAATTCTGATCCTGGCCTAGAAATACAACACTCCTTTTACTCTAAGAATCTGCATGGATCTACCTTTACACTTGTGAAAGTAGCTAGGTGTCTAAAGGTCTGCATATGACCAAATACACTATAGGTCTCGATAACTGTTTCCAGCTTATGGTCAGTTTTGTCTTGTACTAGAGTATTCAGCAATTGAATCATAGAATGGTTAGGCTGGAACGGACCTTAAGATCAGGGAGTTCTTACTTTGTGGCCCTGTTCTAGACATCTAACTGGCTTTCTCCAAGACAATGTCAGGGGACAGTCCTCTTCAAGTCAGCTCCCAAAAAGCACTGTGGACAAGAACGCACAACCCCTGGCTCTGCGGTCCCCCTGCACTATTCCAGCAGGCTCTGCACCTTCAAACACCTTGCGTGCCCTTGTCCAGTGCTTCCAGGGCATTTAGTATACACACAAAGACTGAAAATAGGTGACAAAAGAAGGGAAAAGAATTGGCAGGAGTGTGAGAAAAATCCCTCCCATTTCAAAAGGGAATTCTACCATTCATCGTTTCCACAGCTAAATATAATACATCGGCCCAGGTCTCTTTTGATGCTCGTGGCCGTAACATCACAAAAAGACACGGCCACCAGCAGAGCCCTAATGCTGTGAGCCACCCTCCCACCCCTGTGATTCACATCAGCTTGGGAACTAGTGCAGCTTACGGCACAAAGCATCAGTGCCAGAGTCTGCTCTAATTTGTGGAAACCCCCCAGAGAACTACAGCTCAGAGCAAGAGCAAACCCACATCGCAGCGTGCGCTGCAGGGACTGCTTTCATGCATCCTGGGGGATTCTCCCTCCACCAGCTGCAAGGCTTTCAGAGCCCTGGTATTCCTGTGAAGTAGCGTTCAAAGAGGAGTGCGAAGGGAGGGAGGATTATCTGCCTTATTGAGCTTCCTGAAGGAAAAGGAGTTGAAGGGCACTGTAAAACCATGGCTAGTTAGGGATTAAAAGATGATATTGAGACTATTTCTTTTTAAGCTGCAGGAAGTGTTAATTATGGGAATTAAGCAATAGTTGCATAGATCATTGGTTCTGAGGAAAACACAGATCAAATCAAACAACAGAAAAATAGCACCTCCTGGAAAGAGCCAGAAAGTACTGGATATTAGAAAATCTGTGGTCATCAGACAGCTGAACATTGGAGTAAGTGCATCTGTAGGATACCCCCAGGATCCCTTTATTACTCTGAAATTTGCTGTTGCTCCATATTACAAGTACCTGCACTGGTACTGAATTCTTCAGTGAACATGTGGGAATGCAGCTCTCTTTCATCTGCTCTTAGATTTACTTAATGCTTTGTGAAAACAAAGGAGTGTGCCACGTGGCATTCATCTTAGAACCTATGGTCAGCCGCTGATACTCAGGAAGCATTTAGAAGTTGTTGAGAGGCTCATGGGCAGAGGGAGATCATTCAGCAGTTACCATCACAGGCAAAACAGACTCAGCTTGAGGAAATGAATTTAATCTTTTGCCAATTAAACAAAGCAGGATAATGAGAAATAAGAACAAACCTTAAAAACCCCTTCCTCCCACCCCTCCTTTCTTCCTGGGCTCAACTTCAGTCCTGCCTCCTTCTACCTCCTCTATTAACTACTCCAGTATGCGCCCTTTGCAGAGGGTGCAGCCTGCAGGACACACTGCTCCAGCATGGGTGAGGAAATCAACTCTATCCCAGCCACAACCAGTACAGCATCCTAGGTGTGTCAGAAATGGTATCAAAATAGGATGAATGGAAGTGGATGCGTTGGCTTTATATGGTAAGTTTTTGGTAGCAGGAGAGGCTGCAGGGGTGGTTTCTATATAAAGGGACCAGAAGCTTCCCCTATGTAATTCCATAGCCAGCCCATTTGATTTGTGAAATGTCAGTGCCACAAATGAGCAGCCATCATTTTGTTTTCTGTGCAAGCACAATGAGGAGTTGTCTTCCATTCACAGAGCAGTAACTGCTGCACTGTAAATACAAACAAATCATACTGCATCCTGACAAAAACCCATTTTTCTCCTTAAAGATCTCCTTCTTTGTGGACTGCAGTGTTTGCTTTTGAATTGTCAGTCGCATAAAACTCTGTACCCCAAACCAAAGAAATAGAGCATTTAGTGGAACAAAAGGATGCACTGACAACCATTGTCTTTTTCTGGAGTACTTGCCTTGAATCGTGTTTATCAATACAGTGAACACCTCCTTTTCAATGGAGAAGTTCGTTCTCTTCTTTACTTCACAAAGGAATTTTCAAGGTAATGACTATATCCATCTTTTGCAAGTGCTGTATATTTAGACAGAAATACATAATAATAATAATAATTTGTGTGCATTTAAAGCTGAATATTATACTTTCAGCTCTGGACTTCTGGCAATAGAATGGAAAGCTGATTGGTGCAGTACTGGTACCCATTTACAGCTACAGTGCTGTATTTAACGTTAAAATAAAATACACTGTTATCTTAATCCCATTTGTATTTTTAGTAACCCTTCCCTTATTTCATCCTCTTACTTTCTCAACTTAGGTTCTGAGATAACCTTGATGTCAGCAGCAACAAAGCATATAACAGTTATGCAAAGGGACTGAGTCAAAAGTTCTGCTTCTTGATGGAAGCCATTGCTGCTTCCAGTAAGGTCTCCGCCTTTATTGGGTTGCATTGAAGGATTCCATACAAGCTAGAAATAAAAAATACATATTTTTGGAAAGCAACCAATTTACATCACCATTTTGTGTTCTAAATGGGAGTACTTTGGTGATGTCTGCTATTGATTACAAAGTGGTAATCATGACTTCTTTATTTTAGAGGTGACAGCCTGGTGCATGTGTGCCAGTCCTGGTTTGCGGGTGGGCTGTTCGCCCCATTATGGAGCCATTTGCACTGCCTGTACCAGTAAGCTTACTAGATGGTGGGTACAACCATTGTTCCATGATCATCTATATTAAATTCTAATGAAAAACCCACCTTAGTTCTGAGCTGATCTTTCACTTTTCCAGACATAGCTTGCACACAGATCATTCCCAACAAGGAAATCGGGAGAGAAGCAAATGAGCCAGGTCCATTTATACATGTGTTTTCTAGTTATGCAGTAGTTTGTCACATTTTAGCCAGAAGTAAGATTGTGCTGATGAAAGGCTATTAATGTAGAAAAGGAAAGGTAGAAGCAGAGGAGGAGACAAAATATTGCAGGGTTAAGAAATGATCCTGGCCAGATCCTCTCTTCACTGTATAGTAAAGCTGGCTTAGGAACATAGAGGGAGAGCAGAAAGGCTAGCTTCATGCCTAGACAAAGAGTACCTGGGTTTTAAATGCTATTTAGTCCTCCATGAAGATTTTAAGACTCTGTACTGAGGACACTGAAGGCTTTTCAATGTAGATTAATGCTCCTGTGTTAGCAGCACAGTGGCTGCTTCACTCTTCCTGGGCATCACAGGTACTGCAGAGATAGCAGCTTCCTTGTGCATCTCTGTATACCATTAATCAAGTTCTAACCTCTATGGCATTATTAGAGGTTGAAGCTTGAGGGTCACACCAGACAATTATTCCTTTTGGAGATGCAGACACACCTGTCTGAATTCAGCCAGCAGCAGATAACGAAGAGCAATGAGCAGTGGGGTCACAGTGGTCAGGCCAGGGATGCTAACTAACCCTTTTTCTTGTTCTATTAATCTGTTACTCTGAATGTCTTACATGAGCAGCTTAGTCCAGTGGTTACTCAACCCACACCCCTTTTGGCTGGGATTAATACGTCTTTTTGTTTCAAATTATTACATTTCTTCATCTTTTTACTTTGGTCAGTCTTTACAAATAGCTCTAGGCCACAGGCTGGACCAGGTTTCTCTTATCCTGGCTCAAGTTAAATGTAAAGAGCCATACAAAACTGTGACAATATGCAGACTTTTCTTCTTAAAAAAAACATGTTCACGAATTGCTCAGAGACATTTCTCTATTGTACTGTTATGATAGCACAGTCTGCAGGATTACTCTCCACTGGGGAAGAAAGGAAGTTCCATTATATGCTGCTTAAGAAAAATGAAGAAAAGGAGAAGAAAAGGAAGAACATGGAGAAAAAAAAAGCATCTGGCCTAAAGCTACACAGAAAGTCTGTGATTATAAGAATCCCACCCTCTTAACACATAGGCTAATACCATTCCTGCCCCATAAGAGCCTTTGGCAGATGTATTTTTAATAGCTCATGTAGATGAGAGAACGTAACATGTTCCTTTCCATCAGCGCTGCAGATGATAGTGGAGATTTTCCTACGGCAAAGCCATTTAAAGGCAGAGAATTAACAGTTATTCTTCAAATATCCCATTCCCTTAACAATGCAGCACCACCACAACCAATTCACATAAAAAGTTTCCAGTTCAGTGAATAACTGGCTTGTGTACGCTTATAAAAGTGGTCCCAGATGTACCAGTGTGCACCTCCAATGTGACATGTCACAGCTGCCAGTGCAGCTCATGAGAGCTCCTTAGGTGCACTCCAACTGATGCTCCCAGTTCCTAACCAGCTCTTGCCTCCCATCTAGTGGCTACCTCCATACACCAAGTATTTTACTCAGGTTTTTTTGAAATGAATGGGCTGACAAGCACCTTGTCTGTGTTAGAATAATGGAAGTCAATAGCTCACAGCCTCAGTTTTCTACTTTGCCGTGTATCAGTAACTCCAGTCACTCACATATTGTTGGTTCCTTCAAAGTCTCTACAGGAGTTTTTGTGTTAGGAGATTAAGAACAGAAATCTGAATGTGGAGCTCTTCAATTCCATTTTTTTTGAGCCTTGTAAGGAATCCATGCTCACAAATCTCTCACTGTTAAAACAGAAAGCTTACTTTTCATCTCAAAGCAAAGGTTAAAATCTTGTGTGGAAAACTCCCTCCAGAACAGTGTCCTCTAAGGAAAAAACTGAGACTGAAAGAACAACAATAAAATCCCAAAGGCATGCACAGACTCTTGACTTCACATCATGTAACAGCCACAGAACCATAGAACAGTCCAGGCTGGAAGAGACAAAAGATCATCAACCTTCCATGGGAAGAAGAGGCTACATGAGATTATCTAGCACTGTGTCCAGTCGCATCTGGAAAACCTCAAAGTGAACAAGGAATTCCTTTTCTTCAGCTACAAGCTGACTTCCCTCTGTTTCACACATCATCTCCCAAGCAGGCAGAGTGTAGCTGCAGCATCTGATCTGAGAACCAGAGCAGGTGGAGTTGGTCCTGAGCGTGGATCACACCGCCAGAGCTGGCGGAGGGAGGTAGCAGGAAGGATGCCAAAGGGCCAACCCAGGTCCTCACTGCTCCCAAAAGCAACTGCATGTTCACAGGGAGGCCTGCAGCAAGAAACAGCACCCAGCATTTAGGAGAAAGTGCTCTATGTGGGAAAGGAAGGGCAAAGCAGAGATGCTATTAGGGAATAACAGGGTCTGGAGTGGGTCTGGATTGCTAGGAGTGTTGTTCTGGCTGCCTCGGTTCAGCTGGGTAACTGCCCAAATGAATATGACTTTTATTAGACATCTATAAATATTAATCATTCACCCTGTTGAGGAGTATAGCAAGCAGAATACAAAGCAGGGAGTTATCCCATGTCAGAACATGCTGACATATAGAGCTAAAATGTAAATACAATGGGTTCTTAAATAGGAAATATTTCCTTTGGAGTTTATTCCAATACAGAGCCTATCTATTTCTGAATTATATTCAGCATCTAAGAATGGCTCAGAACTGATAGAATCTTTGTATTACCAGCAGGTACTCCTATTAGCAGTAACAGTAAATTAAACAATGCCAGGGCACAGTCTTAGACACAAGCAAGTGATTGTTTATATTGCTTAATTGTTAGGATAGAGCCTGAGGCATTTTAGTGTTCAAAGGTTCCTGAACAACTCCAGGTATAATTTAGGACTTGGCACAGGCCATGCACATGGTAAATGGTTGCTCTATTTTGGAGGGAAAAAGAGTCTGAAGGTCAGTCCCCATGCCAGAGAAGGCATTTAGCATGGTACTATAGACATTGCCTTCAGCTACATATTGGCTGGGAAATGAAAGAGGTAGACTGAGAGTTTAAATAAGGTAAAACCCCTCCTCTCACCTGAGAATGCAAGGAAATAGTACAATTTACATGAAGATTTTTGTTATTCTTTAAATAAAAGATAAGAAATCCCCCAGTAGTGTGTATTCTTCAGTAAGGAATAGTATTCTGGTTCTGGATCTTTATGGATTAGTGATATAAGGAAGCGCTTCCTTTATGAAGCCAACAGTTTCATTAACTTCAATTAGTTCCAAAGAGATCTAAGTGATAACTCTGAGAAAGTGTCCATCATTTTTAATCAGTCCTGGTTCAGTTGAATACCTAATAAAAACCATGTAGAAAGAAAAGCAAGGGGTTTACCTAGAGAATTACAGGAGTGATCAGTGTAGCATAGATGTGTAAATAATTAATTCTGAGTGATAATAAGTGAACTGCTTGCCCTTAAATGCACCAAGTATCTTGATCTTCAAAGTACTCAGTGAAGTACAGTCAGCCTGAGAAGAAGTAGAAGTACTGACAAGAAAGCACAGAAATGATAATACTGAAATATCTAAAACTCCCTAAGAAGTTACCGAGTTAAGTTTTATGCCCAAATCAGCCTTTATTTTTCACTTTGCAAATCTCACTTGATCTGTCTTTGAAAGTTAAAAGGCAGCTTTACAAATGGATAAAACAGAACCTTACTGTCTTTTGCAACCCTACTCTCTTTTACATCTAACGTAATCTAAAGGAGCTTCACAATAAGCAGTCTGATCCAAAGTCTGCCAAAGATAATGGAAACTTTCCTACAGCTTCAGTAAGTTTAGTGTCAGGACTCAAATAGTGACATATGCAAAAGACTAAAGTACTAATATGAATGTAACACTTCATTAATGAAGGATCTTATACTTACTTAACCCCAACAATTTTCATTAATAGTTCTATGCGTACATATATGAAGAACTAATACTTTGAGCCAGTTAATTTAGCAGTAATTTCCTGCTTTGCAACTAATGAGATCCCATTGGAATAAATATTATCATATCTGATCCAAGGCAGAAATGCAGTTGAGCAAGTTTGGAAAAACAACATACTATCATCATAAATGCCAACCAGATTTGTTTAATAAATGATACTTCAGGCAGAGTCCTCAAACAAAACATCCATAGAGCCCACAGGTCCTTGAAACCAGTTTCTACTAATGAACGATGTGTGTGCAAACCCCTAACCTCTGTAGTAGTCAGCAGCCAGATCTAGGTTGTTGGGGAAAGAAATTCAAAGCATGTTAAAGATCACCATGGTGTACTTTCCTTTTCCACTGAAACCAGCTGTTCTACTAGAAATTGAGTTCCTCTAGACACTGTGCTATAGTGGTGGGCATGGTGTGACTGGTGCTGTGATTGAGATAGTTTGAAGCATTACTGGCAGCAAGGCCCCAGCTGTCTTTATCTCTGGTAGTAGTTTTGTTTTGAGATGGACTGGAAAATAAAAAAGGTCCTTGCAGATTTCAGCAAATGAGGGTCTTTAGTGTGATGCCTACACAGAGATTGCATACAGCTATCCAGCACATGTGAAGCCCCCTGCATTTATAAGGGCTATAGGGATGCTGGGGATGCTGGGGAGGGACTCTTCATTAGGGACTGTAGTGACAGGACAAGGGGGAACGGGTTCAAACTTAAACAGGGGAGGTTTAGACTGGATATAAGGAAGAAATTCTTTCCTGTGAGGGTGCTGAGGCACTGGAATGGGTTGGCCAGGGAGGTTGTGAGTGCTCCATCCCTGGCAGTGCTTAAGGCCAGGTTGGACAGAGCCTTGGGTGCCATGGTTTAGTGTGAGGTGTCCCTGCTTATGGCAAGGGGGGCTGGAACTGANGGGTGCCATGGTTTAGTGTGAGGTGTCCCTGCTTATGGCAAGGGGGGCTGGAACTGAATGATCTTAAGGTCCTTTCCAACCCTAACTGTTCTATGATTCTATATCCAAACCATACAATTTGTTACGTATGGAAGCCTGTCTAAATGGTACGTGATTCTCCAGCAATGACAATGGTTTTGTGCTGATGTGAACTGTAGTATAAATACAGATAAGCAATGCTATTTCCACTGAGAAGGAGGAAATGTATTGGTATGTTACACTCTATTAACCTCTCTAACTACCTCTAAGCAATTAGCTACAAAGACATTTTAACTCCTCTTATTTCAGTAAAGGTTTTCTGTCTGTTACCCTTGTTTTGGCTGCATATTCAATTAATTCACATTACACTCTTGGGAATCACTGGTGGTTTTGACATAGGAGACTATTTCTCGGGCATGAATAGTGAGAAGGTCCTTTCCAACCCTAACTATTCTATGGTTCTATGATTCTATGCTTATAGGACCACTGTGGGGAGTTTGAGAAGCAGATACACCTTCATATTTTTAAGTTCCACTTTGAATAAATACAGGATAATCAAAACCCAAGCCACCATTAGATGTTAAAGCTAGAGATCAGTAGACTGAGAAGAAAGCAGAAATCTTGGAGCACCCAAGAAGCTGAGCCTTGGTGGCATTTCAAGTGATCCAGAGTTTGGGTGGTAAAGTGCAATATATTCTTTATAAAAGCATGGTTTCCGTAAGTGATTTTTATGTGAACTCAGCATCATGAGCTGATGTTTCTGCTCAGAAAGGAGCATCAGCTGTTTGTCACATTTGTGTAGCATTATGCAGGGAATCAGAACTCTGTTCCTGAGCACTGGCCCAACATCTTCACAGCCTCCAGTCAAGCTCTGGAAAGCAAGTTTAAGCAAACTGAAGATTTCTACAGACACCAGATGTGTTAAAGCACAAGGCTGTGTAAGCAAGCCCTTGAGAAGGAAAAGACATACAACAGCATTCGAATTTATGCTGCAGAATGATTATTGAATCCTCTGTAGAGCTGAATCAGTTGCCTTTGGTTTATTACAGAGATTCAGACTTTATTCATAAAGGTAGGACTTTGTATCAAAACACAGGTCTCATCTGTGCTCCTTGCAACGATGTTGTGGCAAATATAGAGTTGATATGCAGTGTGTGAAGAACTATGTGCATGCCCTTCTCAGTGCCTTTCTTCTGCTTTAAAAAGGCTGTCAGACATATACAAGCTGCAAAGAATGCCTGTGTATAGCAACGTCTACGTCTTGAGCTGCTCCATCTCAAAGTTAGGACAGTCAGAGCAGTAGATATGGGTAGGTAACTAACAGCACTAGTTAGATATATCCCTTCTAAATATTCTCTCCCATCATACAGAAAGATCCTGGAAAAGATATCCATACAAATTCAATCAGGTCATTTTCAGCAATACAGAAGAAAAAGCCCCAAATTTTCTGGCTTTCACTGATCTTGGTATTAGTTTCTATTCAACAATGAGATGTCAGTAATAGAGGTAAATACCATTTAACAATCAATAAAGTGTCTTTACCTCTTCTAGTGCAATGCTGGCCACAAAATATGGGGGCATTTCTAAGCAGATAGATAAAAGCATAAGTATTCCTAGGCATACAGCACATGACTAATTACTGTTTAGATACAGCAGGACAGGACAGTAACAACACATGTTTTAATATAAGCCAACAGTGCTTCTAAAGCATGTGTGTTTGGATACTTTTCTGGAAGCAAATCAGATGGAGGTTCCAATGGCATTTGCATGAGTGATGTTTGCTTAAATAAACACGTTTGCATCTTTTTTAAAGATGGGGGTGTGTGTTGTGGTTACTAACTGCTTGTATTAATGTTCAGTTATGTCTATGACTGAATAATGATACCCTAATGGGTTTAATCACTACAGGGTAAAGACATAATCAAACAATAAATAGGACTGATTGGTCCTATAATGGCTACCATTATAGGAATTAAACCATACAAAGTAGAGCAAAATGGCAAAAGTCTCATAGAGGAAAACAGCTGCTAACAGGATTGCTCTGTGGTGCTGCTTGGTGACAGCAATGAGGGGATTGCCAGTGGCTCTATTCTGTCACCAGTCACCATGCTAGCACAGATGTCAGGGGAAGTTTATCCCAAAGTGCTAATGTGATGCAGGTGGCGAACTCCAGCAAAACCATTCCCAAGTCAATAAAAGACATTCCTGTTTTCTCCACAATTCTCTTTCTTTACAGACTAGAGGACAAGGAGATTCAGCGGGATATTTGGGCTGCCTGTAAACATAGAACAGTTAGGGTTGGAAAGGACCTTAAGATCATCCAGTTCCAACCCCCCTGCCATAAG
>NDXB01006918.1:0-31582 GCA_002631895.1 Agapornis roseicollis
ATAGCAGCCTTCTAGTATCTGAAGGGGGCCTATAGGGATGCTGGGGAGGGACTCTTCATTAGGAGCTGCAGTGATAGGACAAGGGGTAAAGGGTTCAAACTTAAACAGGGGAGGTTTAGATTGGATATAAGGAAGAAATTCTTTCCTGTTAGGGTGGTGAGGCACTGGAATGGGTTGGCCAGGGAGGCTGTNATGCTGGGGAGGGACTCTTCATTAGGAGCTGCAGTGATAGGACAAGGGGTAAAGGGTTCAAACTTAAACAGGGGAGGTTTAGATTGGATATAAGGAAGAAATTCTTTCCTGTTAGGGTGGTGAGGCACTGGAATGGGTTGGCCAGGGAGGCTGTGAGTGCTCCATCCCTGGCAGTGTTCAAGGCCAGGTTGGGTGAAGCCTTGGGTGCCATGGTTTAGTGTGAGGTGTTCCTGCTTATGGCAGGGGTGTTGGAACTAAATGATCTTAAGGTCCGTTCCAACCCTAACTATTCTATGATTCTATGATTCAAAGTACAGTAAGTTAAAACTATAAGATCAATGCTTTCCATATGCCCATGTTAATATAACCTTTATTTTCATAAAGCAACAATCAATGGACATTGCTTCAGAGGAAGCATTTGAATACAATAGCAGCCTGGATTCTGTATGAATCTGCAGTATATAACCATTCATCCATTGGTATATCAGCAGCAGCTTGTCAAATAACAGAGTGTGTGGAGTGTATTTTCCTGTGTTAGAAAAATGCCTTACTGGTCTTACTACTTCTCTCTCACTGAGTAACATCTATCAGGATGAACATTTCTACCTGGCCCTTACTGTAGCTACACCTTCCCCACATGAAAAGCACAGGAAAAGATGCTGTGGGGGGTTTACTTGAGAATGATTGTCAGCACTGAGCTCATGAACTCCTCTGTTTGGAAAAATAAAGCTGGAATCGCTGTTCTGAGACCACATAGCACTTCATATGATGCAGTTCTGCTCAGGAAACACACTTGTGCAAAAATAATAATGAAAAGTTCATTGATTCTGTTGAGGTAGTGGTACTAGGACAAGTTTACCAGCACAAGACAAACATCTTTTCCATGAATGAATATAACTGAGGTTATATTCAGGTGGGAATCTGACCCACCTTAATTTTGAATCCTGAACTTCAAGAGAGCTCCTTCTGGTGATCTTCAAAAGCACCAGCTTCATTACACACACTATTTAGGCAGTTCTAGGGAAACTGTTTCATCAGATGACTAACAGTACACTCTAAAAGTAAAAAAACCCAGGACCTGCCACAGTGTGGTGCAGAGCACCTGTGTTAGACACGTGTTGCTGGATGGTATAGAGACCCTCCAGGGCTAACCAGAAGTTAGTACTCATCGTTACCTTGGGCGAAGTTAGTACAACAAAACAAAAACCCCAAACCCTAAGGTCTTAAATATTATCTGTGAAATCTGGAAGTGTCCTCAAACCCTGGTTAGGAATTCTGAATATCAATTTTCAGCTGAAAGTAGTCATTGTTACAACATAGCAGGAACTGCTGGGTTTTGCTTTGGGTTTGTTTTGTTTCTTTTCTCACTTCTTGTTCTTCAAAGAGAAGAAAAACTGTTACTGCAGAAAGATTACACAAGACTATATACATTACATAGGTAAAGCGATGCAAGTGGTTTACATCACTGTGCAGTCTGTATTTATTGCTGGGCCAGTGGAGGTTGGCCTGAGGCATAATATCTGGATGTAGATTTAGATTCCCCCAAATTTGGGAGATGCTGGTTACAGAGCTACGTAGCACGCCAGAGCTCATTGGTGCCGCAAAATAATAACAGTAAAAAGAGTACCTCAGCATAATGGAATAAAAGCTAGGAGATGTACATGTTTTATCTTTTTCATCTCTGTGATTTATGATTTCAGGCCTTCTCTCTCCAGCCACTGTGGATGAGATGCAATGTTAATTTTCAGAATTTCTTATGGAAGAAGGAGATGAGGCACTAAAAGGAAACACTAATCACTGTGCAGCTTTTACTGAAGTAAAGACAACCGTCAACCTTAAATAATGAGGATAGCAACAATACTTGATTCCTGATCCAGTTTGGGTCAACATACCCCCTCCCTCTGTGTCAAAGTTTTGGTTTGTAGAACTTGTCCTGTATTAATGAGCAAAGTGGGAGCTGATGTCTTGCCAAAGCAACCTGGCCCTCTACTTTCTCAATCCATCACTTGTCTTAGCTAACTGTGGGAAACGCAGCTGAGCAGGCGTGAGAGCCACAGCAGCCCTTCCTCTCAGCCTTGGTCAGAATTCCTACATGCCTCTTACACAGGCTGCATGGGAAATGGAAACAAAATTAGGGGTCAGTGTTGCAAATTTTCAACAGCAAACCAGTTAGGACAACAAATACTAAGTTTAAGCATAGCTAAGAGGGAGAGAAATGTCTGTATCTGAGAAAATGAGTCTATTAAAAGAAGTAATACTTTTGACAACTGCTGCATGCTAAAAGCTCTGGCCAAGGTTTACCTTTCAGCACCAGACTGTTGTAGTTCTGGTTAGCTTTCTAACCTATAGATAATTGTAGTCCATTTTATAGAAAGAAACAGTGAGCCATAAGCTGCAAGGCTCTTCATGGAGCCAGAAGTACATAATAAGCTGGCAAGTTTTGCTAGCTCCCCGCTGCTTTTTGCTCATGTTTGATGGTTGGTTGTAGATCTACTGGCGATTCTCCAGACCAGCCTTGGCAGTCATGTGGAACATATTATCCTCTTGGGCAGAACTGCCAAATCCATTCCAACCTTTCCACTCAGCTGTAAACCCAAATGTTTCAACACAAATCACTTGCATGACAATACTCTCTATTGTAAAAAAATCCATAAAAGGCTGGAAAGGATGCCAGTGAATTTATCCTCTCCACTGTTATGATGCTTTGGTCTTTCTTTTTCCAAAAAGGTTTTATTTATTTATTTATGAGTAGTCTTTGGATGTCTTATACATCTACTGATCAGATATACAGGACTGTGATGATAACAAAGCACTTAGGGACTTTCAGGCATGCACCAACAAATTTACCCTTCACCTTCTGCTTTAGTGTTTTTTCAGGATTACTTATCTGGGTGTATGTGTTTTCATGCATTTATGAAGTTCTAACCTCCATTAACATTAGAAAACTCAGAAAGGACACTGATAACTCAGCCCAACAAAAATTTTGTCTGGACAGCCAGCTTTTAAAATCTTTCAGCCTTTCAATCTAGTTTACTGTGTTCATCTGGAGCCATTGCCATAGTACTTTGCAGCCACCTCAAGCAACTTACTTTTCTAGTGTATGCAATCAATTTTTTTTAGTATGTAAAAGTCCTGCCCATTGTACTAGTTGCATATGATATGAGAGTTCATTGTTTTAGAGAAGATGTTTCACCTTCATATGCCACTTGTTTCAGAGTTGACCATTATCAGCCACTCTGACATTCTACTCAGCTGTCAAGTCATTTGAAGCCTACTCCCATGTCTGAATTTTCAAATATTGAACCCTCAGTGGAGGTGCTGTAAAGAAATAGCTTAGCTGTAGGTTGCTGGAGGGATAGAGTCTGGTGTATGGTGAAGGAGGCAAAACATTATCTTCATTTCTTCATGTCTTCATATGTTATTAGGGGCAAAATCAGACAGGCTTTATGCAGGAGAAATGCACATCACTGCCTGCAGATTGCCAGTTGCAGCTGTTAGAGTTTCACCCACTTAATGCCACATATACTAAACAAGTTTCCAAAATCAAGGCCCTGCAAGTGACCTTTCTTTACTTCTCCTAGCCAGGGTTACATTAAAAGTTCCATTAAAAGTCCAAATTCTGAAATCTGTACAAAGAATTGGTGTTTCTTCCTCTACTAGCCTTACATGCATCACAAGACAGTGTCTTTGAAATTAAGCATTACTGTATTATCCCATAATTTGAGTTTTCACTGTGCTGGCTGCTCTTCTAACACTTGGGTGATTTTCTGTACTAAAGAAAATGGACCTAGTGGCTCTTCAGTTTTAATCACAGGACTACATGATTAATTTCTGCACCAGTTTTAAGTGGACATCTATGCAAGAAAGGCTCTGGCTGTAGTAATTTCTTCTGTCTGGTTACCCCATGAGACTGTTGATGCATTAATTGTGTCATTCAGTAAGCTTTTAAAGACTTGTGGATCTGATTTACAGTCTGTGAATAAACTGAGAGAAGTTTTGAAACAGAATCCTAAGATAGATACTTATGTCAGCAGAAATTAAAGATGTGAGAACTTTACCCTAAGGCATTGTTAATAGGGGTTTAATTTTATTTGATTTCAAATTCAGGGCAGAGGCCAATGAAAGTTTCATTAATTTGTATGCTGTGGGAACTACATTTGCCAAATTGATTTGGGAGATTTGCATAATATGATAGTCTTAGAGCACTGTATGGAGTCAGACCCTTATTTTTATCTCTTCTGAAGTAGAGTACTTTCTCATTCTCATACTGCCTTGTTCATTTATTCAGTTCTTATAACTTAGTTATTACTTAAACTATAAAGAATAATTATCTACCAATGGAACACAATGTTGTTATTACTTTCATGTTGTCCTCCTTCATTGTTAGAAGATTTGACTTTAAAAAAATATTCTTTTCCCCCATGTTTAGATTATTGCATAGTGTGAATAAACATGCAAACATAGAAACTTTTAACTTGGGGAACATCAGTTCTTCTAAAGGTCTTTTGCTAAACACATTCTATAACATCTGCGAGTCGTGATTAGCATAACGTGGTGTCAGTGAAGAATCCATAAGTGATAAAACACTGGTGCATCACAGCAGCAAGGAGATAGCAGGTCTATACTGATTGAAAGAGAGGATGACAACAATAATATGGGATTAATATATATTTTTTTTTCTTTTTAACAACCTACTAAAATCTAACTGAATGCAGAAACTCTTACGTCTTACTATCAGGTGTGGTGGTTACCACTGCAGGAATTATTGGAGTAATTTGTCTAAAAATGTGAGGACAGAGAAAATGAGCTCTCCGACATCCTATGATCCCATCCCATCGCGGAAACTGCCAACCATGTAGGTATCTACTCCTTCCTGTCCCAGCNAAAAATGTGAGGACAGAGAAAATAATGAGCTCTCCGACATCCTATGATCCCATCCCATCGCGGAAACTGCCAACCATGTAGGTATCTACTCCTTCCTGTCCCAGCGTCAGCCACAGTAGGCTTTGCCCAATTCCATTCCTGTGCTTCTTAAGGAAGGCTGCTTTGTTCACTGATTCTAATGCAAATCACATTATCAAACATCAAGTCTTCTTTTCTGAACTTATTTGCATTCATTCATCTAACATGCTGCTTCCTGCTGTAATTCAATTTACATCTTTCTTCCCCTAAGCTTTTCTCCTCCAAGGCTTTCCCAGTCACATTTTGCAGTTTACCAATTTCGCCAGTCTCCCAGGCTTCCCTGAAAAATTCCAAATGCTCAGAAACATCCTGTTACGGCAGTAGCCATGGACATTTCTGGTTCTGGTGTATGCTATCAAACCTTCAAAATCCCTTTTCATTCTGCTCTTTCCTTGCACCAGCCTCTTTCCCTTTTTATTTCACTTTTATTTCACTGAGATCTTTTGACTCTTTATTCAGAAGTAAGTCACATGAGCTTAATAGCTTAGTAAGTCATTCAGAGAAGCCATCAAATGGCTTATTTGAACTCAAGCAGTAAACCAGGGTTTAGCTCTCAGTTTTGTTCTTTACTACCTGGCTGGTTCTGAGGGTTTATTATTCTGCAGAAACGTCAGCCAGTCACATATACTTTCGGATAATTTTCTGCTGATACAGCAACTTTGATTTTCTTGGGTGTTTTGGTTTGAATTTATCCCCTTACCATTTGGCTAATTTTTGTAGAAGATAGGAAACAAACCTTCTGTTGTGTTTGTAAACTGAGGACATAGGTACTTCCTACCTCATATATTATACTTCAGAAAATCTCTGGTCACCAGAGTCCTCAGAAGCAGACATGTGTCAAGCTCTCTCTCTTGTTCCTAAGTCTTCCATTGGAAGTTTCCTCTTGGCATGTTTGTCACTGAACACTAAGGCGTGAATCATTCCATGAGCAAAAGCCTTGTGTATGTGAAAGAGAATAGTTGGGAATGGCTGGTAGTGTAGAATCACTTTTAGGAATTTAATATAAAAATACTAAGCCAGTATGTGTTCTGCAGAAACCAGCCAATCCTAAGCACACTACGCTGGCCAAGCCGTAATATTCACTGGCTGAACAGCTGCACTGTCTTCATCCCGCAGAAATAAAAATGGTAGGAAATATGCCATGGAGCATGACTCTATGTATTTGTATTATTGAAAACTTGATAGAGGCTGCAACAATGCAAAGTATGTGAATATTATCAGGCCATTTTATGAAGAGGCAAACTGAGAGCAAAGGTTTATGACTTGTCAAAAATAACACATGGCAGAGCAAGGAGCTCTGAGCTCTACTTCTGCTTTAACAAGCCTGTAAAGAACACACAAGTACCTAGCTCTTGCTGTGTGGATTAGAAACATTACACTATCAACTTCCATCCTTTTTTTAGTGTATTATTGCTCTGATTGCCAAGTAGTAATTGTGATTAATTTTGCTGGACTGGTGTTTGCTCTGGAGCTACAAGTGATCAGCTACTAATACAAACTCATAAGCTTTTTCTGTATGAGCTGATACTGAGTCTGAGCGTATGGGAAATCGTAATACTACCTTGGAGCTCAATACGCTCTTCCCTTGGTGTATTATTTCAACCTTCTCACGTGGTTTCTTCACAGCAGAAGGCTGCAATGCAGCAGCATTACTACGGATAATGCATTTGCATAGTTGTTCACCATTGTAAATTGTTTATAAGATATATGACACTGTATTCATAAAGGGGAGAATGAAATGTGTTTTAATTTATATATTATTTTTTCAGAGATATACAAAACTTTTTCCATATTTCTGATGGACTAAAAGTTTTCCCCAGCATACTGACCCTCATAAATATTACACGCAGAAACGTTTTGAATCTACAGAGATAATTTAAGTAAGTGAGAATGAAATTTGGCTAGGATAATCTTATTAATGTATTGGCCCTACTTATGATCGCACTTCAGCAAAAAGCTCTTGTGGTACAGACAGTACTTTTGCTGTGTACTGAAACTGAGCACTGGTGTTAATAGAAGAGTCAGACCCTGGTTTCTTGGGTTTGCCTGGGAAGTATTTCCTTCATGTAAAGCCTCATGCAAGAGTGAAAGAAGGTGAAAGGGTTCATGTTATCATTAAAAAAAAAAAAAAAGGAAAAAGCAAATGATATTGTTATTCAGTGAGGGACCAGCACAGAAGACAAAACTCCTTACCACACAGATTCCAGATCCATCAAGGCATCTGTTTGCATTACCATTACAGTCGCAAGGAGAGCATTTTCCTGAGCTGGTACGATAAAATCCTTCTTGACATTCCTGCAACGAGAAAATAAAAATGAAGTATTTCCTATGCCTATGTACTGGGGAGTTAGGTTTGGCTGAGAGGCACGGAAAGCAAGAATTACAAGAGTCAGGTCTCCCCAGAGCACAGTGCACAACCTCATCATAGCAGACCACACACACACATGCTGCTGAACTTGAATCTGTTCTTTCATTCCCTGCCCTTGTGCTTGTTTTTATGCCTACAGTATTTAAGCTGTCAACATTCCTACCTGTGTCCTGCCCCTGGCCTGCAGTGGGTGCCTGTCTGCAGGTGAGGACATGGTTTTAATTCTTAATGCATTTTGTTAACTAGAGGATGAGTTAACTAGAAGTGATGATGGTTATTCAGTAAATAAAGTGTATTTATAGGAAAATAATAGATTTTCTAAAACAAGAAAAGCTGTATAAAATTTACTTTACATCAAAGCTTTGATGAGCTTTGGATGAAGAGCCTAGAGGAGGCAGAAACATACATGCAATCTCGCCCATTTATTTATTATGTCACATGAAAAATGATTGAACTGTTGTGTCTCCCAGGACTGATTATTTCCTGGAATGACAACAGGCACATCTCAGCAGCCTCACAACCAGCCAGCCAGCTAGCCAGCCAGCCATGCTTTGATAGCCTCTCACAGCAGCCAGCCAGCTTCCAATCAGAAGGGCATTTTCTTATTATTTCTTAAATGTGTGGTTGTGCCTGGTGTGTATAGTTTAATACTTTTGATGATTTAAAGAGCTTACTGAAATTAAACAAAAGAGTGTAAGTCACCTTTTTAATACTATCAGAGCAATAATATAAGGAATCAGAAACACAAACAAAGCTATTAAAATGCCCCTCTAAGAATGGAAAATACAAAGAAAATTAAAGAAAATGGCTTTTGTTTGATATATTTGTGTAAATTCTTTTCCTCCACTGTGGAACTTCTACCTTACTATGCAAAGCTGGCAAGACATGCACAGGTCGACCTCAGGAACAACCTGTTAGTCAGCACATACTCACCCTGTTCAGTCTCCCTGTATCACACGTGTCACGTTAGATCTATGCAGATTCATAGATTTTAGGATCCTAAATCTCCTACTATGCTTAACTCTTGAAATGTTGTTGCAGAGCTGCTGTGAAGGCTCTAGCATGTCATATCTTCAGAAACTGTGTACCACGCCCTGTTTCTGCTAGCATTTACAAATCCTGTCCCTGAGGTGGCTGTCAGACCCTGAGATACACCAGGCTGCCTCTACAGCACTTTATGTATTCTGTGGCTCTTGAGGACACTAATCTTTGCAAAAGGTGGGAGAAGTGAAACTCAGGCAAATCAGAAAGGTATGATCCTTCTTGCTTTTTTATGAGCTATGAGGCTTCTTATTATACTGTACTGATCTAATTAGGGTTAGATTTCCTTTATATCTACCTCTTCCTCATTTTCATGGATTGCCCTGGAATAAAGGATGATTTCTTTTCTGCACTGAGCTAACCATTGTTTCCTGTACCTACTGTAAGCTATAACATGAACAGCAGTTCTACAATATCAAATGCAGCATCATGCAGTGATACCTCCACTAGCTGCAAAAACTAGTCTGAGTAGTACTTCTAAATAGCCCTCCTGGTGCCTGTGGCTATTTAACCCTGGCTCAGTGCTATGTCCATACTGCTTCTGGGACCTGAACTTGCACATCTGCGCAGTTCTGTAGTTATAGCTGTGGAGCCCTGGGTAGCAAATGCCAGCAATCCTGAGATTCATCTGCATGTTAACTTCCATTCTCAAGGGTGGTGACATACTTCCATCCAGCCAGATAAGCTGCTTATTTAGAAAACAGTGTATCTTAAGAGATGAGTAACAACAAGCTTTAAAAATGAGGTTTACAAATGAATCATAAATCAAATCTTATCCTAGAGATCTCTGAGAAGCTGAGATGAACATAAATGGAAATCTCAGTTGTGTTTAGCATTCTTATACACAATATTTTATCTGGTTTTCTCTGGAAACATTTTCTTAGATAATAGCTCCTAGGAGGAAAAGCCTTCATACCATAGCCACTTTGGGGCAGCAGAAATGCTGTCTATTTGTACTGCTTGTTTCTTTCAGTTGTTTAGTCTTAACACTGAGCAGTAGGATTGGCCTCCACCAGACTAAGGATTTCAGCTGAATGATTATGCCACATGCAGTGGAAGGGAGACAGTTTCTAAATTGAAAACAGATTCTTATCCCAGTGTCTGTTTTGGCAATATTTCTCCCCACCCATGCAGATCTAAGGCATGTTATATTCTCTGATGCCCCTCAATTGGTGGGTGGTCATAGCTGCTCCATCAGTGTCTGCCCAAAAGCTTCCTTGGTTTTTCAGGTCTAAGCAGAATTACTTTTTACTTAATGGCTGTGAATACGAACAGTGAAAATGAGTGCTTGTAGAGTTGTCTATGTAAGTCCTTCAGTCAGTCATAAAGATCATCACCTTCATACTTCGGCTAATGGTATGCCTGCATTGTAGCCATGACTGATCTTTCATCTAGTCCACTCATCCAACAGTAACAGGTTAGGTGCAGTTCAGTGTGACTTCACTGGTACCAGCTGTATGGGCAGGGTTGTACTGTGTTTGCTGAAGTCCACTGGGAACCAGTTTAACCCCTATCTAAGCAGACATACTTCTCAGTTCCTTAAAACATCTACCTCAGTTTTGAGTGCCTCTGCCATTCTTGCTGTCAGAGCCCCTCTTGAAAGTGAGATACAGGATCCCAAGAAACCTAGGTATTTTTGGCAACATTTTTCTCCCCTCATTATTCAGTTTGTCACAAAAAATCAGAAGGTGCTGATGCTCACTGTTTTGATACAGTATTTTAAACCATGACTTACATCAGTTTAAACCAGAAATGAGGTATTGACAATCAATGCTATGATAGAAGTGGGGATGAGGGGAAAATGGGATCCAGATTGTTTCGGGTTCAGAAGTTTTCTCAGGCATTCTCAATTATGCTGACATATTTTTGTTGCTCCTTGCCCTACTAGTGATAATGGAGTGCTTGGTTAACTGTTCCAGGGCATGAGCCAACATTGTATTTATAAAAAGAAGTGTGAGGGTGTTGAGCTAATTGAGGGATTCAAATGGCTGAATGTACTGGGAGCACAAAATAATTGCACACAAAGCAAAAACAGGTCTGGAACAAAATGAAAATACCCTCCCTGGAAAATCGTTATGCAGACAATTGAGTGAGGAACATTTCCGTCCACTGTTTCTGAATGGTGAAGACAATTAGTAGGCCAAAATGTTAGGTCTGCATTAGCAATTATGTCTTCACAATTATCAGATTTTTTTTTGCCCAAGGGACAGTGTTTGTTCCAGTTCAAGCTGAAAAGTCCAATCTAATGTGAATCTTGCTGAGCTCTTGAAAATCTTTTATGTCCATGGTACATTTATTCCCTTCCCCCCTCCCTCCCCCCCCCTTACATCTGGATTCAATTGTTGCATTTCTTAAAAACAAGAACCAGCTGCAGTGCTGAAAGCACTGTGGAGCCCATAGTCAAATTCTGTTTCTTCAGACCCTTCTGCTGTTATGGGTGCAAGATGGGACTGAGGATGGAAGATGATCCACATTGAGTATGAGTTTACTCCTATATTACATTCAGGCAGTTCCACCAGTTTCGTTGCAGCTGCTCCTGATCTGCATCTGCATAACTGAGGGCAGAATCAGGTCCCTGTTCCTCCCCTGCCACCAGCTAACAATAGTGGTGCAGCCATCCCAGAGTAGGTATGTTTGCTTTTCCCAAAAGAAGAGTGATGTGCTGGCAACACGCGCAGAGTGTTGTCTGTGATTGTATCTGCCTCAGCCAACTGAAGAAGGGCAAAGTATGGTTTCAGGTCCTGTCTTCCGATCATCCACACTGACTGATGGTTCATTTTCTGCCTTGATTTTGCTCTTTGACAGATTGTGATTTTCCTTACAATGTCCAGGCATGACTCAGAGTATAGCATCTGTTAGAATGTATTCCCACAAAGCAGTCTGTATGGGACTGCTATTTGCTAGGCAAGCAAGGAGAGAACTTCAACACGTGGATCTGGGCTGTGTTGTGCTACTTAACTAGGAGGTCCCCACTCTGCTTTATTCAGTAATTCAAATGTAGCCATGGACTCTCTGATCTAATGGTAAGAAAACACGGTGTGTTTCTTTAGTTAGTATTGGAACTTGTGACTTTCCTGTGAATATATGAACCCACAAAGGGTCTCTTTCTTCCATAATAAAAGGCTCCTTTGGATCCACACCAGTGTTTATTATTTCCAGAGTTTTCTCTTGAGTGCTGGGGTACATGAAGGGATGTGGATTCAGGGTTAACTGGTTTACACTAAGACATTTCAGTCTTTGTTGCATCCATTATACTCGCGCCTACCAGTCTTGGGCCAGGAATCTCATTACATTTGATCTAAAACAAACACAGAAGAAAAAGATGGTACTTGCCTCCAGGACCATTGCAAAAGAGGAGACAGCTGGTGCATTTGGGGAACTGAATCTGAAGAACAGCACTCAAAGTAGCAGCCACAGCACATAAGCTGCCAAGTCACTGACAAGTTTAGTGTCAGCTGAGACTTGGTTGTAGCTAGTCAGCAGTGTTATGCTCTAGTGCTGCTAGAGATAGGATCAAAAGGTGTGCTTCTTTCCAGGTCTGAGAAGGATCCTCACTGGGCTAGCATGGATGTTCAGACATGAGAGCAAAGATCAAACATCATGATATCACTTAGCAGATTCTCACTTCAAAGATCTGTTCAGGGTAGTAAAAGTGATTGTTGCCCAGGCAGAGTTTAATTGTATAAACTCATGGACTTGTGGTTAAATGAAAATTATCTAAACTAACCTAGTAGCTCAAACCTATCTGCAAAAATACAAACAAGTTCTAGCCCATAGCATAAACACCAGTATCTTAGAAGGGTGATTTTTGATGTGAAGAGGCAAAAATATTTTTGTAGTTTCTGACAGCCCTCCCTCGCAACTTCTTCATATACAAAGGGGTTACATTGACGGCTGTGGTGTAATTTATGGCATGCTACTCAGGTCATAGTAACTGTTCCTGATAACGCTCTTTTAGCCTTCACTGGAAGAAAATTAAATTATTTCTCATTGCTTGTCATCTGGTGATGGTGGAGAACATGCATAGATAATTACCTCTGGCTAAGATGACATACCGCAGCTTATTCACCTACTTTATCTTTAATGGGGTTGTGACTTCATTGGACATGTCATTTCATTTTGAAAGGATTTTTGTGCATTCAAGTTTCCAGTTTTCTGCAGTTTGATCTATTCTATAAAGGTCCTAAAAGTATTGTCAGAACACATATGCTTAAGGGAGTCTTAGTGTGAGAGCTGTGAAGCCTGGTGCGACAGGCTACCTCTCAATCAAAACACCTATGGAGAACTGTGACACATATTATGAATCACTTGCATAATAATATTTATCACTTTGCATAGGTTGATCAACAGTTTCAGAACCCTCAGAAGTCCACACTGGCTCTTATGGAGTGTAAGAATTAAAAGAAAACACTACTTGAACATTATCAAGCTTCACCTTAGAGTCCAGGGAACATAAATAAGAAAAACATTGCTTCTCTGATATAACAGGCATCGTATCAATCATAGATACCTGCAAAAATAGGATGCATGAATAAATAAAGGCCAAGTTTTTATGCATTGATAAAAAAAATCAGACAAATTGAGTGGAGCAATGTCTCTTTTGACAGCTTTGCAATAAGGTATAATGAGTTCTGGAAGGAAGTTCTGGAAGCTTGCAATAAGGTATAATGAGTTGTGTTTAGACAAACACAATTCTTGGGCTCAACAGATTACTAATTCCCTGAAACTCTCCATCCTTTGCTCTACAGGCTTGTATGAATACTCTAAACATCCTCCACTCACTTTAAAATGCTTGTGTCTAAAAGATAGACCAGTCTTCTCAAAGTGCATGGCATTGCCATGGAAACAACAGCCCTCTGCTTCTTGATGACATTTCCAAACCCAACCTAAACATGTTTGCTTTTGTTTGTTTTTCTTTTAATGAGCAGTATCTGGAATTGGCAGCCACAGTTCTGAGCCCTTTTTAGAGATTGTTTGCTTAGGCCAACTTGAGATAAATAGACTACTACCCTTCCTAAAAATAAAGACATTTTCCTGCTTGACTACCTCCCAGTACTTTCATTTATGCAATTATTTATTGGAAATCAGAACATTAAAGAAAAAAGTTTGACAGATCAGTCCTCTACATTATATTTGATGCTATTTCAGTTTCTCTGGTTTCCTTAGAATAGGTCAGGCTCTTTTTTGAAGAGATTCCTGGTCTCCATCAGCTACAGTGCTGTCATCACTTCCAGAAGTACTCCATCCCCAGGCAAGTGCTCACAGAAAGCATGCTGAATTCTCATCATCCAGCAGGTCTCATCATCTAGCATGTGTGTGATGTCAGCCATGAAGACATTCCTAGGCTGAACCTCATAGGACCTCCATGCCCAGGTGCAGTGCTGTGCTAACACAGCTGTAAGCCGTGCTAGTGCGGGGCATCCTGGCCCGCAGCCTCCACAGCTGGGTGGCGGGATGGCGTGTGTAAGAAGCCCAAACCACAACAGGCTGGGAGTCATCGGTATGGAGACATCCACATGGGGACAAGCCATCTAGACACCCTTTGTATGTTTTCATTCCTTCTATACTAAAATCACCCAAACTAGGCCAGCTGTGCCTGTTGTTTTCTAGTGACCGCAAAGGGCGACTTGGAGGGCTAGCCTGTGTGTAGGTGCCTATACTGCATACAAAGTTTGGGACATGAAGCGTATTGCACATGTCAGATGTGCTGTGTAGAAATGCTCAGGTTATGACTGCTATGCTGTAGATCTGGCCAAAATGATGGACACCCTGTACTTCCAGAGAATTGCAAAGGCTCCTGAGAGCCTGTTCTACCAGTCAGTACCTTCATGTAGAGAAAGTGGATGCATCTAGCAGAAAACTTGATGTCTGACTGGCCCAAGTAATCCTCTTTCTACATTTGAGTTAGGCTGATTCTGACCTAACTCAGCATGATCACAGGATGTCTGGATAATGACTCCTCTGATATTTATAAGTATTTCTCCAAGGGAAGTCTATTATATGTATTGTGTGCAGTTCTGCTGTCCTCAACATAACAAGGACATGGAACTGTTGGAACAAGTCCAGAGGAGGGCCACGAGGATGATCAGGGGACTGGAGCATCTCCCATACAAAGACAGGCTGAGAAAGTTGGGGCTGTTAAGCCTGGANGGAACAAGTCCAGAGGAGGGCCACGAGGATGATCAGGGGACTGGAGCATCTCCCATACAAAGACAGGCTGAGAAAGTTGGAACTGTTTAGCCTGGAGAAGAGAAGGCTGCATGGAGACCTCATAGCAGCCTTCTAGTATCTGAAGGGGGCCTATAGGGATGCTGGGGAGGAACTCTTTGTTAGGGACTGTAGTGACAGGACAAGGGGTAATGGGTTCAAACTTAAACAGGGGAGGTTCAGATTGGATATAAAGAAGGAATTCTTTATTGTTAGGGTGGTGAGGAACTGGAATGGGTTGGCCAGGGAGGTTGTGAGTGCTCCATCCCTGGCAGTGTTCAAGGCCAGATTAGATGAAGCCTTGGGTGGCATGGTTTAGTGTGAGGTGTTCCTGCTTATGGCAGGGGGGTTGGAACTAGATGATCTTAAGGTCCTTTCCAACCCTAACTATTCTATGATTCTGTATCACTCTGCAACGGTGCCACCTTCCCCTCTAAATACTTGTGCATTCAAAAATCTGCAAACAGAATCTTTTCTGCCCATCTCTGAGATATGTTGTTTTGGATTTTTTATTGTATTATTGCTGTGTCGTGGTCACTTTGGGTCAGGTGTCATGTCCCTGCTTCCTCCTGGCCTCCCCTCCTCCTTGGCAGAGTATGAGACTCATAAAGTCCTTGATCAGAATAAACATTAATTAGCAACAACTAAAAACATTCCTGTTATCAGTTTTGTTCCCAGGTTGAGTCAAAACACAGCTGCACCAGCTACTATGAAGAAGAAAAAATGACTGCTACTGCTATACCCAGGACATGCTGTTAGTAGCTCAGTCCTGCTTTAACTGGATGGCTTTGGACAGCATAGAAAATATTTGTAAAGAAGTCACGAAGAAATTATTATTAAGACATTATGGTCACTCAAAATACTTGGTGTTCACTGCAGCAAGGCTAACACATGTCTGTACGATATAAGAATATCCCATTTAACAGAGAGAAAACATTGATCCCTGCCATCATGTTAGTGCTGCTGTGTTTTTCCTGGTTCAGGTTGGGGTTAAGCACTGTAGATATAGCTTGGAAGAAGAGCTCTGATGCTGTGAGTGACTTTGACAATCTCCAGAGCTGGAGACGAGAGTAAAACTCCCCAAATAATCATGCAACAAAGCTCTAGCACAGAACAGAACATGACCCCATTCTAAGGACACTTTATGGTTCCCTCCAAAAGGCATGCTTTCTGCTGCACTAAAAATACTGCTTTTGGCTCCATGGACACCCTAGTTTAAAAGCACTCTGGAAGGCACAAATTGTATGGCTTATCATGTCTGGAAACCATTAGCTACAGAACAATCTTCTTTACCTTGGACAGATAGATGAGTCTACTGGTGTTTCAGTCAGCAAGAAAGTACTGAAGGCACCACTGTGACTTTTACATCTGCTTTTCAGTTCAGGGCATAAATGACTTCCAGTGTTTTTTTAAAGTCCAGACTACCAGTTGTAGACTGATGGACATTTGACCATTTCTTGCTCCCTGGGAGCAAAATAACAGACATTTCAAATTCCTTGGTCAGATACATGTTATTCATAAGCATAGACACAAAGATTTAGCTTTCCTTCAGTCTGTTGGGAAACTTCTGCAAACATTAAGAGCTACAATAACGCCGCACCCCACTGTCCTGATCATCCTGCCTTTGGTGACGTGCAGGAGGAATCTCTCTCCATTTGTTGCCAAAACATAAAATCCAGTGGATGTACCATATGTGCTATTTGCAACTTCATTTCCGTCCTGGACCATGCTGCTGGTGTGCAGCACACTCGGGATCCCTGGGGTCTTTGCCCTCTTACACAGACACCCCACACTTTTCTGACCATGGAAAAGATGCTTAACTGCTGGAGGTTCAATTTTGGCTTGAGGATTCAGTGTGGGTAGCATTTAGGAGTATCTTGTGACTGCAAGTGTGTATACTTGGGAATGGACAAGGGTTAAGTGGGGGGAGAGTATGTAGCCAGCAGGACCCTGGTGCTGACTCAGCCATGCTGGTTGCTGACTTGGTCCCAGAGCACTGGATGGACTTTCACATTCACTAGAAAACCTATGAACTGCACTTGCTGTGTCAGGTAAGAGATCGGAAAACCTGCATGCATTTTCCCCTTTTCTGAATGCATAGACAGCTGCAGGCTCATCAGAGGTTCATTTTACCAGACTGACAGGGTATTTACTAATTAATGCTCTGGTTTGCATCATCTACGTGGACATGCCTTTAAGTTATGGAGATGGCGCCCTGTTTCTGGTAGTGGATGAACTGCCAAAAGCTTTTATCCCTATCTCACATCTTATCTAGCCAATGTTCCACTCATCCAGGCAGTGTGATGGTGCAGTGTACTTCACACCTAGACTTTTCCATCTTTGTGTGTGAAGAACTCACTGGCAATAGCTCACCAGCTCTTGCTGAAAGCAGTTTTGTACCAAATGTTGACTACAGCTGAGAAACACTGTTAAGTAAGTTTTGGGATTAAATTAAGTGATAAAAGTTTGAACTATGCTGGTTTTGTCTGTACCCAGAAGAGGGTATGTATTTTACAGGTACATATATGATATCTAAGCAGTGTGCATCAATATGCAATCTGCCTTCCCTATTTAGCCCATAACTAGGAGATAACAAATCACTGAGCCCAGCATCAGATGCTGCCAGATGCCTCTATATGGTCAGACTCCTGATTTCTGTTTTCCAAAAGGGCAGGGCTGTCAGTGATAACTGTATGAAAGCAATGCTTATAATATTATTTGCTGCTTTGAATATTATTTGGCATTCCTCCTCTTCTTTGCAGCTTTTATCCTTGTATGTTCCACACACAAACACTAGACTGTTCACAAGATCACCAGCAATGTGTAACCAAGAAATTGCATTTTTTTCTGTAATACCTGCTATGGGAAAACCTTGAGAGGGTTCGCTCTGTCCCTCAACAGCTGAAATGGTTGAGGTAACAGATGGCTGTATTTAAACACTTTGATTTTCGTTACTCCTCCAACCTGCTGAAAGCACCCATCTCTACAACTACATTTGATCTAACTATGGTAGGCCATATGAACAAGGGATCCGATGATCTTATGGATCCCATGTGAAGTGTACGACTTGCAATAATATTTGTTGGATTAAATTCTCCCTGCCTTGTTTTGCTCTGATTTTTTGAGGCAGGAGAGAGAACACCTTCTACAAGGTGTCCTTTGGCCATTTATCTACAAGTATTTGATAACAGCGCTGGTATTTTCCTAACTGTCTTGGCATTTTCTTAACCCTGGCACTTCTTTACAAAAATAACTGTATAATTGCAAATAATTTTTGTATAAATTTCTTCTAGCTCTCATGTCTCCAAAATTTGGATTGATTTGAATTTGCCAAAAGAAAAAGAATGATCACATGGATAGAGATTTGGCAGTTACAATATCCTCAAAAGCACAGCGGGCAGCAGTGAGGGGTTTGCTGCAGACAGCATGTTCCAATAGGTCCATTTATATATAGTGTGGCATTGATTAAATCCATGGCTCCTCAGTTTATATATATAGCACACATTCACTCCAGTTTTTTTATTTATAGGTTACCTTTCAGTCTAGTCTGTATTATATGTCTCTCTTGTTGGCAACAAGGTTTCAGTGTAATTTAAACAGTCTTACAGTAAATGCCAACCAGATGAGATGGTTGTTCATTGGCCCTTCTCGGGAGAGCAATTTGTGCTTCTCTTGGGCTGTTTCTATTAATGGAGCATCTGAACATTACCCTTATGGGTTATGGATCTCCACCTGCCCCCACTGGCTCCCACAACCTTTCTGTTGTTGCTGTGTTCTCTACTCATGCTTATGTCTTCCCTGTCCTGCTTTCTATTTGTCCTACTTCTCCGTTTTGCCTTTCCCTGCACCTGGTTCTGCTCACTCACCAACTTTATGACATACTCTTCACCTCTAATCTACTAACATCTTCGCAGCAATAGTTTCATTATACTGTTTGAAATTAATGGAAAATCTTCCTGCTGAACATATAAGAAACTCATCACCTTGTTTCTGTGCATGAGCTCCTCTGTCCCTAACTATGTTCAAAAGGATATTTGAGCTCAAGAAAACACATTCTTCTGCTTACCTGTTGTGTGACCATTAACATTACTTTTTCACTCAGTTTCTTGAGCTGTAAAATGGAATAACTATAAATGGATACTCAGAATCACAGAATCACAGAATGTTTGAAGTTGGAAGGGACCTCTGGAGGTCACCTGGCACAACCCCCACTGCTCAAGCAGGGCCACTTGCAGCTGGTTGCCTGGGAGTGTGCCCATACGTAGAACCATAGAATAGTTAGTGTTGGAAAGGACCTTAAGATCAACTAGTTCCAACCCCCCTGCCATAAGCAGGGACACCTCACACTAAACCATGTCACCCAAGGCTCTGTCCAACCTGGCCTTGAACACTGCCAGGGATGGAGCACTCACAACTTCCCTGGGCAACTCATTCCAGTGCCTCACCACCGGTAAAGAATTTCTTCCTTATATCCAATCTAAACTTCCCCTGTTTTAAGTTTTAATTCATATATTTTAGGAGAACTAATCAGAGTCATCAGGAATAATGAATATCCTCACGTGAGCAGACATTTCTAGTAGTCATGATTTGCTTGTTTCAGATGTCTGCAGAAAATATAAAGCTGTTGCTGGATCCAAGACTTCCAGACCTTTTAATCCAGTGCCAAAAGAACTTTTTTGGCTTCCCGCTAAACCGCCATGCTTTAAAGCCATTTGCATATTTACACAGCACTGCTTGGCATTGTGCTTTTTCTCACTTTTTTGCATCATCCTTTCTAAGGGAGAAACCACTCTCTGGTATTTAAGGGCAACTTTTATGAGTGACCTGAAAGGATTTATTACTGAAGCATACCAGATATATGAAAAGGATTAGTCAGAGAGGATAGGGAGAAAGAAAAAGTGTCAAAATTTCACATAAAAGGTTGAAACCAACTTTGTAAGAGAGCTTTTAAGATGCTTAAGGAAACTCTGTTTTCTTTAATTCGTAAGAGGAAGGAAATGTGAATATGGAGAAATCTATTTGATGTAGTTGTTTTTGTTAAAATATCTTTCATGGCATTTGTTTTTATTGGATACAGTGATTAAAACATTTCCCTCTTCTTGAGGAAACAAATGAAGAGCTGGAGCTGTTACTGAAGGTACAAATAACATTAGTTCTGCTGATAGCTTCCTCTTTTAACCTGCCCTGTTTATTTCTCTTTATTTGCTACATGCATCTTCCTAGACCAGACTGGCTATGCAGGAGGTTGCTGTGAGTTCTTCCAACCAGAGAGTTAAACTGTAACTAATTTAAAAATTAAAATGCCCTGGTGATGGCCATTCTAAGAGCTGTCATACTTAATCCTAGCTTAAGTTATCATTTGAAGAAATAAATTGATTTCAAATTCCCAGACCTTGAGTAACAACGAATTCAAGATTGTCTTTGTACTTAAACCTATAAATCCCTATGAAGTGACATTTCAAATGTGTCTTTGTCATTCCCTGGAGAATGAGACTCTCAGAAGTTAATGACTGACCTGTTGGACAGGCATGTTTTACCATCAAAGTCATCATGAAGAGAGATGGACAAGAGTCCTGCTCTACACTGTGAGGTGCTACACAACAGGCAGACAAAAGCAGACATCTGCTCTGCAATTTTATTTCTTCTTCTTTGGTTTTTACTAAATTTATGCGTGCTTTGAAGCTTCACAAACCCATAGAATTAAAAACAAACAACCTTGCTCACCAGCTTCCCATTAGGCCTCTGCATTCTATTTATGTTTTCTATAAGCCGCCATTGCCTCTGGTGTACAGTATCAAATTCTTCTGAACTAGAAAGGTCACATTCTAACTATTATTACTGAAGAAATTAATTCAGTGTCTGACATCATAGTTAGTTAATTACACCATTTAATAGGATAGGACACTACAGCTGTTAGAGAACTGTCTACATGCAAAAAGCCACTCTATAGTATTTACTGTTTCAAGGGCAGAATCCCCATGCAAAGTAGCCATTTGCAATTTCAGATATCCTCTTCATTCTGAGAGGGACACATTTTTTTACCTTAGTCTTGGTGTAGTACATTAAATTCATGTTTTGTTGTCTTAAATTTCTGATATTGTTAACAGTGAAATATTGATTACTTCCAGGGCTCCACTGATGTTACAAGTTAAGAGTTACCTAGAAGTTGGTGAGGAGTTTTGAGCACAGTGCTGGTAATCTTTTATTACCCACTTATCTTGACAAGTATCTTGGTTCTAATTGCATGTAATGAGATTACAAACTAAAGCAATTATGTGAATTATATAATAACAAGATTTCTGGGTTTTTAGTTTAGCTTGCAAATGTAAAAGCAAAGTATTTCTTCCTGAAACAGTCATTTGGTGAAAACCTGAATATTGTTGCTTATTCTTATTTTTTAAATTTAATTCTAAGATGAGATAGGTTCAATGAAAATTAAAGCCTCACTACTCTAATTTGCCTGTAGATCTGGCAAATTAATACAATAATGGCGTTTCCTAGGACATGAAATGCTCATTAAAGCTTCAGGGATGTGTTTCTGTGAAGCTCAGTAGTTTGAATCTTCAGGCATAAAACCCCCAAAGAATCTAATGCCACTGGTTTTGAATCTGTAATCTTTTTCAGTAAATGAACTGTTGAATGAATGGTGAAACAAATGAAGCCTTATCTGCTGTTACTAGTGTCCTTTCTGCCATCCCCAGTACATGGACCTCAATATTGTCTCTTTCTGTATGGCATCCCCAGTGATGCTCCCACCTGAGAGCACAAGGCTGGTCTGGAGCCATGAACACTGTGCCTGGCCAGTCTGCAACTGCTGGAGAATATATCTGATGTCTGAACTAAGTCTGGTTTTCAAACTGTTGCTGTGTTAAGGAACAACTTAACTCTGTAAGATCCCCATCATTTATATATATACAGAGGGTTTGAGCCCTCTGAATTTACTGAAAACATTGTCTTTGCTTTAAGGGAGGCAGGGCAAGGCCCTAACTTAGTAACAATTAATATGAAAACTTCACCTGCTGACTTATCCCTGATGACTGGGGATATTTATATATCACCTGAGAAGTACCAAATGATCAGCTTCCAACCTAGAAGTTTATTTTTGATGATAATAAAGAACAGATTATAATGCTGATGGAACCGTCTCCCCAAAGTTTCAGACCAAGAACTCAGATGTAGCTGAAACTAAAACTAGCGAGACAGAAGTTAGTTGCTGTAATTCTAGGTAAAATCCTGCTGATGGGGAAGATATAGAGCAAAAGCCACCTCTTACATTTCTCCTTGTAGTATAGTAGAGTTAGCAGTTGGAGAGAGAGTGAATGTAGCTAATTCCACATGGGTAATCCCAAAGCAATAATCAAAGCAGAGCATGGGAACAGGGAAGAATGACAAGGCACTCCCTCCCCAGCTCACTCTCACTCTATATTCTTGTTCCTTGAGTGGGCTTGCGTGTGTCTCCATTGTAGTAGTGACAGACTGACAGTGACTCCCACAAAAACAAGCAATAGCTGAAAGCCAGATAGCTTTTATGCAGAGCAATTGCATTGTCTATTAGCTTGACTAATTGTATTTAATTTTTTAAAAATTCCTGTGTTGAAAATATTTTCAGGCTGTTATCCCTTCCCCAGTCCAAGAGGAAAACAAAATGCCATTCAGCAGCAGAGATGGGGTTGGATCCAATATAAACTTTCTCAGCTAGGCATCCTCCATGGAAGTGAATAGTCATTTTTTCCATATACAGTGGGAAAGACAAAGCCTCTGCTTAAAAGGCATTCTTCTCCAAAAAAGGGGAGGGCTAAAACTTTTTAGCTGTCTACAAGCTGGCTAAGGATTAGAGATTAATACCAGCCTTTTCTCTAATGTACTTCTTACTACAGCCACTAAATAAAATCTTGCTCTTACAGATTCTCTCTGTTGGAAATAGAAAATCTGCAGTTGTAAAGGTAGCTGTTTGATCATTCTTTTAAACAAAGTGCCAAGTTTACTCAATTTACAGGAAAAGGGATAAATAATTCTGCATTGTTTCCTCATTAATCAACCTCCACCCAGTTCCTACAAAATACTCACATGAAATGTGCATTCTGAGTCATACTTTCTCCTCTTGAGTCCCCGTGATAAGTGGGACATAATCAGTTGACAAACTACAGCACTCCCTGAAAGATTTTCAGATAGAGACAAAAACTGGCAAGGGATAAAAAAGGAAAGTGATGTTTAAAGCAGGTATGGCTGTGCTCATGGGACACTGTTAAAACTGAGAGGGTAGATCTGGAGATTCCTGTCATTTCCCTTTAGCAGCAATTTCCTCTACCCCAGATTTTGAGCATTGAGCGTTTTGATATTGCAGCTCTTTGAAATGTTGGAGTCACAGTAAACATACAGTGATCTGCTTGATCAGTAGCCGTGGCATCAATTTAAAAGCCCATTAGCATGAAACACGAGCCAATATGAAAGTCTTGGAAGATCAAGAGAAACAGTTTCATCCATCTCTCCCTCCCAAGGTAAGCCTAACTGGACAAAACAGACAGCTGCTGGGGATGGCTGATGAGAAGGTGCTGTGTTTCTGGGTGCTTCTCAGAAACAGGGCTTCCACCTTGATGATCATAGGGGTTTACAAATGTGTGGGAAGGAAGTGAGGCATGGTTAACTTTGCACTACATGCTTTACATACAGAATGGAAGTGGGCAGAGGCTGTGCTCTGAAAGGGGAGAGGAAAAGCCAGGGCTTGGGAGGAGGGATAACTTGCCCTGATTTTGTACTGCCTCTTGGCTCCTGGCTTATTTCATAGACTCATAGAATCATAGAATAGTTAGGGTTGGAAAGGACCTTAAGATCATCTAGTTCCAACCCCCCTGCCATAAGCAGGGACACCTCACACTAAACCGTGCCACCCAAGGCTTTGTCTAACCTGAGCTTGAACACTGCCAGGGATGGAGCACTCCCAACTTCCTTGGGCAACTCATTCCAGTGCCTCACCACCCTAACATAGTTTCATAATGAAGAAATTAGTGATTTGTTGGCTCAAAGAGGGGGAAGAGTAGACATATCAAGAGAAAAAAAACAATAGTTTATTTCCTTATCCCTTATAAAAATCCATCGCTCAAGGCTCTGTTTCCAGCTGACTTGAAAGTAATTAGCTACTGACTTAGAAGTTCTGTTGAGCCTCTTAAGACAGTCCTTGGCATTGATAGGAAGTAGGGAGCTACAGAAAACCACAAGTCTGAAACAAGCTGAGCAGGGCACACAAATCCCCTCTGACCTTGCACTGTGTCTAGACCCTTAACACCTGTATACCTCCCTGCTGAATGGGTATTTGCCAGGTGCTGGTGCTCTGGAGACCTTGCTAACCCTCAACAGGCCAGGCTGTGTTAGCTTTTGTGGGACATGAAGTATTTTAAGCAGCCTGGGTAGGGAGGGCTGTGTGTGTTTTGCCCTGCCAACTCCTTTGCTATTTTCTTTTTCTGGATACTGGTGCAGATTTTCTCTGGACAAATGTTTGCTTCCATAGAGTGCTTTCAAGGAAGGGTCCCTGGAGCCAGGAGTGTGGAGCACAGCATAAGGGAGTCATGAATGGCAGGCTTTCTGTGGCTTTCTACATGCTATCATACAGGCTCAGAGGTGATAAACTACAGTGGGAAGCTCTAGGGCATGTTGAACTTGCATTAACCTTGTCAAAAAGTCTGCTCATCTCTTACTGCTCAGAGGCTGTTCATGCAACACTAACAGGATGAAAAGGTATCACACAGCCCAGAAATGATTCAGTTTAGGTACTCATTCAGTGTAGCTTTATTTTTTTGTTTCACCTGATGCCGACAGTGAAAGCCTGAATGAGTTCATTTTTATTCATTTTTGTTGGGAAGACAAAGACTCAGAGCCTTACAGTTTCAGCTGAAGTGTCTGCTTTTACAGATCATATTAGAAGTTGTTCATGCAGGTGGAGTCTTCTTATTCAGTAATTATTTAGTTATGTTTCAAATTAACATCTGAGTGTGCCAGTTCCTCCCATGACCCCTGGCTTCCACATGTCATGACTTAAAATACAACATTTCAGTTCTTGTTAAAAAGAACATCTTTAGTTCTTTAGACTTATGAACTTGGAAGAGCAATTTCTAAAATACTTTTCACAACCCTCTTTGACTCTTGAATGCTGAGGTTTTAGCACCATTTCTTGCTGGTTTGTCTTAAAAGAAAATAAAAGTAGTTCTTGTGTTTCTGAAATATTTATTTTAAGAAAAAACTCTCTAAAGAATTCTGCAATACACTTAAACAGGAATGACAAAGCCAGATCATATTTACTGCATTTTAGTCAATCTCTGTTTGCATTGCCAAATACTCACTGTATGTATCCTGACTGATAGGAATATCTCTTTGAGACCATTTAAAAAAAAATTAGATTTCAAAACCTGTGGCATTCTAACAGCTTTTTACAGAGCAATTCAGCAGTTGTTGAATCTTGCATTAGGATGCATAGCTCAAACATCCCCAGCTCATGGTGGTGTCTGAAAATGAACTGGGATTGGTTCCAAATGTTCAGGAGAACTAATTAAAATATAGAAACCAAGGGTATCTATATTTTGGCGTCTGAAATGGACATCCAGAAGCAAATTATAAATTGTTAGTGGCTGATTATGTATTACTCAGAAGCTAGACCTATTTTACATAGCTTTTGAACACTTGAAGTTCTAATTGTTATCAGTTTAAATCAGGACAAGTTCTTTAGAAATCAATTCTTTTATTGCTTCTCATGCCCCCTAGAAAAACTGGACTTTTTCTTTCTTGCTTCCTATGTCATGAGTAAGAGTGATCATGAAATGCCTTTTATTGGTTTTCACAGCCCTGAATAAGCTTCAGGGCACTTTGCTGGTACTTGCCCAAAACTTTGTGGGAAATCACAGCGCTGGAGTTTAAATTGCATTGTTCTTGCAACTGCTTTATGCACCTTCCTGAAATGAAGAACATTTCACGCTATCCATCTGCTGTGTCCTGTACTTCCAATTGCTTCAGCTTCCTACAATTTAAAAGGTTTGGGGTCTGGCGGCATTACTCCAAGCAGCTGATATTCATTAAAGCTTTGATGAGAAACTTGAGCTGGAATCACAAGCATCTGCAGTAAAACTTCCTCCCCACTAATAGATGTTTCTCAGAATATAACCTTGTTGTACCAGAAAAAAAACAGCAGCTAGAAATCCAAATTAAGCATTATGGGAGTTAACCTAACATAACCTCAAGAGTCTGAAACAAATTCATTTAAAGACATGGTTTTTTTAAAGGTAGATGCAGTTCCCATTAGCTTAAAAAATATAAAAAGTTTCTGTGAAGCTAAGCCCCTTTTTGGCTCACACTACAGGATTAGGTCTTCTGCTGCTTCCTTTTAGTGCTACTTTGTTTTAAACAGAGTAATGCTACAATTAAGGCTCAAACTATGGCTTCTTGAAACACTCTGCAAGACTTTCTGTTGCAGCCTTTGTGGACAAAGGGGTGAAGGCAATTTGGTGGTAGTTTGAGTCTTTGTTAACAAGTGGCTGGGACTTATGATTGCTCTCTTTTAATGTATCTAATGTGATCCATTTTAGAGAAGTGAGTTTGTCACAGGTGCTGTGTTAATTATTGCTTTTCCCTTTAGAGAATCAGAAAGAAAATACCTCAAATACAGTTTCTTGCTTTTAAAAACTTAGGCAGCAGCTTCTGATAGAAGTCAGGTGGGAAAACATTATTGCCAAACATGTCATTTTAACAAGAAAGCTCCAGCAGATAACTTCTGCATCTTACTTTCTGTTATAGTAAATGGTTAATTTTGACTTGACTATGAAAATTATTCCCTTTAAAGGACTTCTTTTGCCTCACTGCCTTTCCTCTGAACCAAAAACACTTATGCTGCAAACAGTTTTCCTCTTCCATCTTTCCAACAATATCATGTCTTCCTTCACTCTGCGAATTGGCTTCCTGTTCTGTCCCAACTACTTTATTCTTAAGGCTCTTGATTATCTCATTTTTGGTCTAAGTTTTTCCTCTCCTTTCTTTTCTTCCTGCTTTAGTTTGCTTCCTTTCTCGTTGTTTGCTTCATTTCTTCTTTCTATAGAGGACATTTAAAATTACCTTTTCTTTCTTGACAAGTGTCTCCACAGAATGTCTGTCTTTCCTTTCTTCCACTAATCCTTCCCACACTCATCTATACTGGTCTTTGCTATTTGCTTGACCTCAGTTAATCATTGATATCAGAATCAAAAGAGTTTTTTTCTGGATGTCACCTTAAATTCATTTTACATTAAAGTAAGTGACATATAACATGAATTACAGGAATCATTTGCCATGCTCCTTAGTATTTGAAATCTGGTACCATAGTTTATACTCACCTTAGATTCTGCAAGGAACTTTCTTCCTTCTGGGGAACAAAATCTACACCTAAGTAGTTAAAACCATCATGCCAGTGGAATTTATAAACACAAATGTTGACAGTGGCTTCAGACAGAAATGGTAATGTATGACCTGCCTCTTATTTTAAAGACATATGTTTGGCAGTGGGATATAACTGTTCTCAGAAGTTACTTCTGGTTTTCAGTTTTAACTCTGTGCTTCATCAAAACCACCCCCTTTCCTTCTGCTATGTCCAAGCTAATGAGTAGAGCCAAAGATTTCTGATGTTTGCCACTTGCTTGTTTGCTTTCATTTTATCACTGTCTGTCAGTTTTAAATCCTTTGCTTCCATCCCTGATGAATCTTCCTTGTAAGATACTTTATCCTTATTTGGAAAAATCAAGTCTCTCACTTTATGCTGCCAGAGGCAATTGGGTTATACTAATGAGTTGCATCCATTGCTTTGTGCTCACTCTTTCTTTTCTCACTGTCTGCCATACAGATCAGGATTCAGCACTGTAACATCTCCCCCATGTCTCCTGTGTACTTGAAAGTGCTTTTCATATTGATCTGCCTCTTGACAGACAATCCAATACAACTGGATAGTCTTCAGTGCTTAATTACCTTTGAAATTAAAATTTGTAATTAACTTGAGGTGTGAACTGGATCACCTTCAGTTTCCAGTTGCTTTATAATGGTGAGACCTTCATCTACTAGACTAGGGAGCCTATTTATTTCTTTTTGCCTGTGTATGTGCTTACATAATAAGTTCAAAGTTTTTTCTTAACCTTCCTCTGAGCTAAGCAGATTGGATTGTAGAGTCCCTCACCTACCTTCCAAATCCTAACACTGTAATCCTTTTCATGATGCTTTTCTCAATAATTTTCATAAATTTATAAGCATTCTTCTTGAAACAGAGGCAGAGAGGTAGATACCTCATACAGTGATGGTTCACTACCAGTAGTCATTATGCAGGTAACATGGCATTTCATTGGGTGGAATCTAGTCCAGTTAATTTAAACATCTGCATATTGTGACCCAGACTTCAGCTAATTGATAAAGCTGTCCTGAAGTCTGTACACAGCATAGTTCTTACAGAAGAAGAGGTTCCTTTGAGGGCCTTCAGGGAAGACCACTAGGTATTAGAGACTTTAAAACCCTAGTGCCTGCATCACTGTGTGGGGAATTTGGGTTTATATTTGAAGATAGTACCTGATTCTTATTGGAAAAGTTTAGGAACAGTTTACATGTCTAATTTAGGTGTATTGGATTGCATATTTATTAATAACTAGGGCACCAAGCTACTGGGTGTTGCCTGAAGTTCAACTCAAAACTCATGGTCCACTTTGTGAGTGGGTACAGTATATTAGCATAGTATTGAAAACATATTTAGTCGTCTTCTTTCTGCAGGTAGGAGGCTTTCATTCTAATCCAAGGCACAGAAAGCTTCACATTAAGAATTTTTAATGCACTTCTCTCAGTTTCTTTAAGTTTAGGGTTGCCCAACACAGGAAAGGAAGATTTATTTGCACTAATTGGATCTCCTGTTCTTCTGTAGGGTCATAATACCAAACTGCTACCAGGATTTAAGAGCATCCCACCAGTTATAGCTTGGAAACTCCCACCAGCACTGTCTTAGACCTTACAGATTTCTGAAGATGCTGTGTAGAGCAGAATCACGTGTGGAGCAAATGCTGTTTCAGCACCCTGAAACACCACAGTCTCTCAGTGCCCTGATCTATGCCCCAGCTTTACAGTGGCATGTTTTGCGTTGTGGTTGACTGGTACCACAGTCTATAATGAAGCCCCATCCCTGGCTCTGGAACTCTGCCTTACAAATCTGACCCTTTGTATAATTTGGCACTATTCAGTGTGACTAACAGCCTCTGTCTGCTTGGGAGAGTTGTAGACCTGAGTCAATATTTAGATGAAGGAGCTGAATCAAACCATGCTGTGTAAGGGAGTTTACTCTGCGGTTGGCTGCGAGCTGTGGGTTAAGAACTCAGACTTCGAAAGAAGCTAATTCAAACCTGCTGGTATAAGCCCTGTTCCTGGGGCTGAGGTGGGGGGAGGTGGCCTGTGGGAGCTCTCTGAGGACCAAAGGAAATGTTCCTTCCTTGGGTGAGAGACTACCAGGCCATCACTCTCTGGCCCCTATGCCAACTTCTGGGCTTAGAGCTGATTCCACAGCTAATGTTACCAGCTGTGTATTTGGATCAATGGCTAAGCAGGTTCTCACTGTTGTGAGAAATCTGCCCTGTCCCAAAAGAGCATTCTACTGGGACTCCTTGGAAACTGTCATGGAGATAACCTTGAGATGCAATAGTAAGGTGAATCTACAGCTAGCAAAGGGGCATGAAATCCTGTCCCCTTCCTCATGAAATCATAATATCCTGCAGCCAAAGGCCATGGCATGGGAATAACAGACAGCATCATTCATTCATAACATGGGATCCAGGGTCTAAATGCTGCCATTGCAGAGGCTGAAGCAAACTGCCAGAGCAGACACCAGTTAGTTGAATAGATTGGACTGTACAAATGAAACTTTAGGGAGGATTGAAATGGGGTGAATTAGACTAACATGTCATTCCTCTGCAGTGTCCAAGATATCTCACAGCACTTTCCCAAGGTGAAGTCAAATATATCAAAGTGAAGCAATGTGAACTGTTATCTTTAGGAAAACCATAGTGCCCAATCATATTGAGAAAGGCTGATAATCACTTATGCCCATTATCCTGTGAAAAGCAGCTACAAAACCCATCCAGCTCTTTAATGGGGCATTTCTTTGAGGGACTTTCCCTGTTGTAAGCAACAGGTGGCAATACAGCTTCCTGGGGCTGATTCCAGGCCAGCGGAGCAGAGCTGTACATCCCCTGTCATGGAGCCTGTCCAAATCTGGGATGGTTCCTGAGAGCCCCTATACTGAGAAAAGCAGGGTTTAGCCTCCAGCTTTCTCACACAGGTCATGTTTCCCACCAGGTCCCTGGCAGAGTGGGCAGGCATTTTCTGAGGCTGCCAACCTGTTTGGATCTGCTGCAGCAGGGAGATGGGCTGTGCCCAGCCCCGCAGTAGCCCTGGTTGTCTGAAGGGTTTGTGCACTTATTTCCATGGCTGTTAGTTCTGGCGGTTGGAGTGTAAGGGGAGAATTGGCTGTGTGATATCAGAGATTGCAATCTTGATGCTGTCATCGTGACATGGCTATGCTAATCTCACCTCATTTGGGGATGTTATGCTAGAAGAACTACGCTTTCCCTTCCCATGACCTTATGTAACTCAATTTGCCTCATACTTTGCATCTCCCACGCATGAGACATTACTGTCCTCCCCTTTCCAGTGAATGCTGGAATAATTTATTGGTTTCTCAAGCTGTAATTTTGAGCAGTCTATTCCCCATGCAGCCTTGTTAGAATAAGGAATATCAACCAATCCCAAAACACAGAGGTTACAGGAAAATTTTCCACTGTCAGACTGCTTCTCAGATCTCTCTGATTTCATTTGTCACTTATCTCAACCTCATACTTTTTGGAAGTCTTAAAATCTCTGCAGGTGTTTTCTCTGCAGACTGTTTCTTACACACATTTGATTCATTATCCCTGCTCTTACAGTGAAACGGAACTTCAGATTTTGGAGGTGGATGACATTCAGATGCAAAAGCACAGACTTTCACAGTACAGATTTTTTCTGGAAGATTAAGTGCATTACAGTTGCAGGAACTACAACAAGGCAAGCAGAAAAGTGTTGTGACAATTAACCCTTATAAAATAGCTCTGTTTGGTCAGGCCTGTTTAGTTATGTTGGCAGGAAAGTCAGAGACATGCTTAGCCAGCCTCACTGAAAATTACAGCAGCTGTCTAATCACAGCAGGCAGGGCATGTGTACATTTTGAAGTCTAAACTGTATCTCACCAGCCCCGAAATGCAGCATCTCAGACCCCCCGCAAAAAGTCCTCCGGTATCCCTTTAAGGATCAAATGATTAAGCTAACATTAACCAGATGGGAGCTTCAGCACAGACAGATGAAAGCAGAAAAGTGCAGACACTAGAGAGAGAAGGGAGTTACTGTACCTCAGCAAAAGGCACCCAACTTCCAGTAGCTACTGCCTGCTGCTGCCCTCTGATAACAGTGGCTTCTTGCGTGCTGACCGCTGAGCTACCTTCAATGTCAAACTGAAAAACGCCTCCCTCATTCGAGGCTGTGCTGGAGGAGAAGCATCTCAAAAAGAATAATATAGGAGAAACGAAGGGCCAGGCGGAGATCAAAGCCATTTCCTCCGCTTACATCCAGCAGTGGTCTTCTACCGTCTCAGTAATTGTTTACCCTCTTCTGCAATCAGCCCCCCTTGGCTTAGTGGTGCCTCAGTTATTTTAACTTTCTTTCAGCATTCAGTTTCCAGATGTGGCACTTCAAGGCAGTTTAATCAGATCCTGATTTAGGGGAGGGGGTGGGGGGAGAGAAAAAAAA
>NDXB01006918.1:31720-49767 GCA_002631895.1 Agapornis roseicollis
AAAAAAAGTTAAAAAAAAAAAAAAAAGAAGGGAAGAAAAGAGCTTTTGCTGCCTCTCTCGTTCACTCTCTGTGCCTGTGGCTTCTCTTTTTCCCCAGAGGCTCCAGCACAATAACATACAGATGGGCAGTGCTTAAGCAGAGTGTCAAACAGAGATTGTATTCCAGGAAAGCACGGCTGGCTCCCCAGCCACCTTATCTCCCTCTGTCAGGATACAGACTGACGCTCTACTCACTGCTCTGGCTTCCTTCACATGTTCACATCATTCCCTTTTTTACCTTTCGTGTGGAGACCCTCCCACTCAAACTTTGCCGTTCAGAAAGTGAAGTCACCCTTTCCTCCTCCCTCCCTCCCCCTCAGCTCCATCCGACTGCTCCACATGAAGCATTGCCTCTCATGACTGTTTATTTTTCAACATCTCCAGTTTATTCAGTGGAAGGCAGAAAGGTGCCAAATTTATTAAAAAACAGCCATGCTAGACCAACCTTTTCTTTTGGCATGGGGGTGGGGAAGCTGTGGGTGGGAGGAGGAACAGAAGGAGGAGGAGGAAGAGAGGGGAGACAGCCTGACTGTGCCATGGGCTAATGGGGCTTAAGTGGTTTCTCTAACATGCTTCATTCAGATCCTTTCCCTCAAGCCCACCTCTCAGCCTCTCTTCGGCTCGTGAAAAAGAATATCGTTCACTGCGATTTTGGAAAATGACTTCATTCCTCAGACTTATGAACTTTTATTTACAAAGAGCATCTTGTATTCCTTTTTCAAGAGATGCTTTGTGAGGCCCTGGTAACAAGGCTTGCAGTGTGTGTATGAAAGCGAGCTGAATATATTGCCCACAGCTGACTTAATTTTATGACTACAATCTCAAAAAGACAACGCAGCAACTCTTCCTAGGTTCTGGGATAAAGTCAGGGTATAATTATACTAATGTGCACCGTTCCAGCCAAGGGGTCAGCACCCCATCCCTCAACTGTCCTGTGTGCAGGGGTTTGTAGCACCATTGGCCTGTCAGGCTTCATTCTTAAATCTTAATAGTAATTGGCTTCTTTGGCTTCCTTCTTTCTTTCTCCTTCCCTCTCCCCTTTCTTATCTGATTGAAGATATTATGAACCAAGGAAGCAGTCAGTAGAGAATTAAGGGTAAAGTAAAATGTTTTTGGATCTGTTAAGTTCTATACACCTGTAGGTACAGCTCTCAGCCCATGAATGCTGTGTGGATGTCACATAGGGACTATAAAGCAGTTAACCACTAAGAAACTGCCTGATTCAGAAGTGGTGTAGCTGAGCAGTCAAGGCCACTCCAGCTCGTGGGACAATGTGTTATGCTGGCAGAGAAGAAAAAGCTATGAGGCTACGAAGTTTAGAGCCAAAGTTTGTAGGATGAACTGAAAGATAGCAATAGTGGTTGCAGATAGTTTTGTCCTAAGAACAAGGGAAACATGTCTGTGTAACCTGGACCTGGCATGGTGGTAAGCATGTTAACTTAGGGAACAGTTACTTATACTTTGTAAACCTGTGGATGGGAAGAGCAGGAAAATTAATCCATGTATTTCTGGAAATCTGTCTTAAACAAATTCAGAACTTGAAAGTTCTCTTACCTAGTAGAGCACAGGAAGACAAAGGCTGAAAGGTAAAGGCAGAAAATGAGATGTAATTTTAAAGAAAATAGGTGTGAGAGGAAGATATGGGAGATCCTTAGTTCTGTATCCATCAAAGAGAGAAAGTTAGAAAAGGATGAATCTGAGAAGAGTGATTGTTTAAGGTGGAGGACTGTGTTAAATGGCTTCTTGAAGGGTTTCCTGGCTTTGTGAGCTTTAGTTTTCCTAGGAAATCATTAGCTGTTATGGTTTTGGCTGTGGGGAACAAAACCTCTAATTATAGTGGAACAAAAATAAAGTTGAGCATCATTTTTCTGCAATTGATTGTGCATTTTTTTTTTCCTATTTTTTTTTTTTTCCTGAATTGAATTGCAACAATGAAGAAAAAGATCCTTACAGAACATTTTGGGAAAATTTCAGTAAATAAAATTTCAGAATAGAAAACTCTTTTAAAGATTTCCTTTCAAAAAGGCAATTTGCAGTGTCTGTACGGTTTCTTTGTGTCTTTTTATCTGCCTAGTGATGTCATTTGATACAGTTTAGGATTGGGAGTATCTCACAAGAAGAGGTATTGGAGACCAGTGGTAGGTACTAGTCATTATGCTGAGTGGTTCATAGTTTCGACAATATGTTTAATTTAAGGAATTAAATTGCAAGTTATCAAAACCTAACAATTTAGATTTTGAAAGTCTCTGTATTGCAGGTATGGTGAAAGTAAGCTGAACAGTGTATTCATGCATGCTTAATTTAAGTCAATATCCTGCAATCATGTATGTAAGTTACAAACCTAGTGACTTTGAGGAGTTCAGGGCTTGTGTGTTTGCACAACTGGACTTGGTAGTTGTGTTGGGAACAAGTAGCAGCATTTCAAGGGCAGTGGCTCCACGGTGCCTTGGGCTTGTCCAGCTGACTTGACAACAGATAGAAACAGCTAATAGTACCCCAAAACATGGCTCCTCTGTTCAAACAGACGCTAAAAAGGGCAGCAGCTCCTGAAGCAAGAGATGCTGGAGGAGAGATGTGAGGAAGCACTGAGGACACAGAGAATGAAAGATGTGAGAATGCAAAAAGGGGGATCATGAGAAAAAATGTGAAGAGAGGCATTTTGAGAAATTAAATGGAGGAGATAGGGTAGGGGACATCCGTGGGGAGATGGCTGGTGATGCAGCTTTGGGAGGATACACTTGTCTCTGGGTAGGGTGCCCACCTAAGGGTGATCCAAATCAGGGATACCCTGAGGGAGTGCAGCCTATGTGTGACCCAGACAGGTTAGTGGCACCACATAGGGTCTAGATTAGAAAGGAGTTAGAAAGATACTGGGAAGAAGTTGAGACTGGAGAGAGGGAAGTAAAGTATTTCTTTGAATGTTTATTTAATAACTGATTTTCTTACTCTTTTCTCAATAGTGCAACTAGAGATGAAATGTTTCTGTTTATTTATTTCCAGTAAACTGAATTATGTGGAGTGCCCTGAACCAAGACTGTTTTGCATGTGACAGTATATGGAAGTCTTGTGAATGAGGTGCTGAGCGACATAACCAATCAGAGCAAATGTGAGCTCCAAGAGACTTGCTCAACACAGAAAACTGACCATCTGCACCCTGGGCATTCCACTGAAGGACTTTCTTCTTCAAGTATGCATCTGCTTTACCAGAGCAAGAAATATGATTAAAAATATCATTAAGGATGCTTAGATTACAACTTCTTCAAATAAAGCCTGAATTTTATTGCACATATGTAGCAGATGAAGGTGTTCTACCCAGTAGATTATTAATAATGTAAAAACCCTGAAACACATTTACAGAAAACAGAAAAAAACCATTCTTGAAATGGGCAAAATTTGCCAAGTGAAACAGCATTGATACCCATCACATCTCTCTGTGTGAAATAGGAATACAGACATTTATATCTCTGTAAAAGAGTTAATAATGCTAATATACAGCACTAAGAGAGGTAAGATTGTAATTATTCTCAAGATCAAAGTTTTAAAAGGAGAGCGATGTCTGCTTGACACCTCTGAAAAATCAGAAACTTTAAGAAATCTCAGATTAGCACAAGGCATTAAACATCTGAAAAATTTCATTTTATGAATCTACATAGGAAAGGAAATAAAGATGACTTCAAATAGTAGAATTGTTAAATAAAAAATAATTTATTCTTAGGAAATACAAGAAATCAAGAAACAGTTCATTACATCTTTCCAAATACATGTATTAGTCCTGTACCTGAAAATTAATAACCAAAATTTTTTGAGCAGAAAATATCATCTCTATTAATTTACCTAAACATTGCTACAAAGGGTATAAAACCCAGCTCCTTATATAAGCTGTTTCCTGCATTTAATTTAAAATATTTTAAAATATTGCATTCCTTTTAAAAAACTGCAGGTCTGTATAGAAATTCAGAACAATGAAAATGGTGCATAGGGTGGTTATAGCAACACAAGCCTCTGAATGTAAATTTCTGCTGTCATGGGCTTTCAGTTTCTTTATCGTTGGGAGAGATGATGTGGGTGTGTTACATGAGCAGTCTTCACTTTGGAACAGGACTTCTTCAATATGGCACGTTACAGAAACAGGAGTTTCTCCTGTTTTCATAATATCATCTTCTGTTCTTTTGAAAATTTCTTTCCTCTGCCTTTAACATTTGGTTTTGATTCAATGTGATAGACAGTAAGATTAGTGAAAGACAAAAGGAACAATCCAGTGGAAGGCTTATTGCAAATAACATATTCCAAACTACCCAATCTCAGGCTGTTGTGTGTGGGCCACTGGTGGTTTGTCAGGTCCCAGTGGGAGATCTGCGAGCAGTCTGTCGAATTCTAGTGCCAGGCATTATCACTTAAACATTTGATAATGTTGCTTGGTGGTCTAATGGAAATGTTGACAGATGACTGATGTTTGCGATCCAAAATGTTTTGGAACCAGTGTTTAAAGTGTGTTTGTAAAGGTTAGAAGATGTTGCCAACATATTGATGTATCATCAAATGAATTAGCGATCTACAGTCTGCACTAGAAACTGATGTCAGTGAAAGGGTAGCAGAAATAATTTGTCTGTTACAGTTTGGGCCAGAGAGAGATACTAGTAAAATCTCAGTTATGCAAGCAAAGTACCACTTTTATTAACTTATTTCATGTGTTCTGGATTACATCATACTAGAAGATGTATACATTTTTAGGTAGAAGATGAAATTTATGCTGCAGAGTTCAAGAATGTCATACCTTCAAAGTCTTCAAGTTGTAGATCTGGTTCAAGCAAGCATAAGCATATTTTTTGCTTCTTTGCTGTACTATTTAAGGGCATCATCTAATGAATTTCCCACATGGCAATACTTTAAAGCCAACAACTCTCATCCTTCATGTTATTAGTTACTGGCAACACTGGGATCTGACTGATTCCAAGCTGCTTTCAACTAAACTCATAGTGTTTCTTTTCTGCCTTGATACTTGTTACTGACCAATTTTTTCCTCTATAAAACTCTTCAAATTCAATTAAGTATGCCAAAATCTTGCAAGTCTGATGAAAATGTCATTTTTATTTAGTACTACAGTATTAAAGGCAAGCTTGCTTACTGAGAAAGATTTCACAAACTTTCCACCTCCAGAGAGCAACAGGGAAACAGCTGCCTGTCTTTCTTGCTACAAGCATTGGTCTTGGGAACTGTATGGACCTTGTAAGACTAGAAATGAGTAATGCTGGATAACTTAGTTGAAAAGCTGAGCCTATGCTGGCTGCTAAAAGTCAATCAAATTTAGTATAGTGGTTTACCCAGTCCTTTATCTTCTCCCCAGTGGTAACCAATAATCAGTAATACCATTTTCATAGCTTTTCAACATGAATGTTTTTCAGTACTTATGTTCATTTTTGTTACCCGTATCTGAAGCCTCTGATACTCTTGATATATAATTATTCCTGATAATGATCTGAATTACAAAGATGCTACTTTGTATATCTATATCTACTTCATTACTTATGGATCCTAAGATTCTGTCTGCTTCTTGGACAGATAAGAGGTGTTAGCCCAACATCATTCTGTCGAAGGGTGTGTAAGAAAGCACCATCACATGTAGTGTTACATATATAACGAAGACTTGGTGATCTTAAAATGTGAACTAGAGTGAACTAGAGGAAGGTGGGGCTGGAGACATGAGGGTGAAGGGGTGTTTGCAGGGATGGAGACTGTGCTTCCTGTCTTCTGTAGATAAACATTGAATCTTTTCATTTCCTGTTGCATGTTAGCTGTGGCAAGATGACCAGTGTAATATTCCAATAATTTAGTTTCTGTTACCCAGTGTTTAGCTCTGACAGCTTGGCTTGCACATCCGGCACCTAATATTTCCAGATGGTCTCCCATATATGTTCTGGGGATTCTGCTTGTCTTTTAATATAAAATAAGCCAAGACAAATCAATTCAGTCTGTTATAGCTGGTAAAGTGATACTTTCTGCTAGAATAAAACAAACTGTTATGTGAGAAATTGAAAGAAAAAAGATGTTTCTATAATAGATATGTCCCTGATTTCATCAAATATACTTGTGGGTTTGTATGAATCTGGAGGAGTTTGATTAGAAGGGACTGATGATGCTTCATATAAGTAGACACATTGATGGAGAAAGATGTGGCATTGCAACATAGAGAGAAAGTTTGGGATTATTGGTAGGGTTTATTAATAGAAGCAACAAAACATACAGAAGAGAGTGGATGGCCCTGACTGACACAATGGCAACAGGTTCTTTCGAAATTGATAGGAATGGGCTTCAGACTCACAGAGTACAGATTAATTGCTAGACAGACACATATTTTGACCTTATTTATAGACAGATAGGGAAACTGATGTATTGTTATAATTAGGGAAGTTACACTGGGTATTAGTAAATACAAAAATCATCCCTGGGCACTCCAGCATAATGCAGAAAGTTTAGAATGTGGATGGTGGATTCTTTTCTGCTGTTAATTGTGTACTCATTTACTTCTGAAAAAGATTTCATAGGGAGAGAGAAATAATTTTGCACATTTTAACCACATTCAGTCTCATGATAGGTGAATAATGATCCAGTGATTTTTCTCTTAAAGTGATGATTATAAGGAAATGCATATTTCCTTATAATTTTTCTCATTGCTCTTTTCCTTGCAAATCTCCAAATCTCCAGAACGATACTTATGAATTTATTAATTTTTCATTATTTCATTTGTGTCCTTACTGCCTCTGAGTATTTCTTTATTTGAGAGTCTTAAAGGCTACAACAGTTCCTTCATGAGACTGCCCTCTTATTCTAATGATTCCTCTCCTTGATTTTAGCTTGGGTCCTTCTCTGAAATGCTGGGCACAAGGTTTTAGCTGGTCTTCCTGCTCAAGTTAGGAAGAGTTTGGTCTAACAATGATCACAGAAAAAAAAGCCCGATTGCTTTAGTTCTAATCACTCATCCTCAGCCTGGTTTTGGTACTCACACCCAGCTACACTGGCATATTTAGTTATAACATTCCTACACTGTATTTCCCATTGCATTATGCTTTGACCTACGTTGACTGCTTTCCTCTCTGGAGGCTTCAGACATTCCCCTTTCTCTCCCAGCTTGTTTGTCTAATTCCAGTTGCATATCTCTATATTTGTTTTTTAATTCTCCATTCTCCCTCCAGGGAAGCTTCCCCACCCTTCCTCATCAGTTGTTTGATGATAATAATGGAACGTTGGCTAAAGAAAATGAGTTGCATAAAATCCACACTGAACTTTACACCCCCTCTAGAACTCCCAATGGAACAGCTTTCCAAAACTAAAAAATAACTACCCCAAGCCCCAGGCCCTGGAAAACTTGCTAACAACTCTCCCTAATCCAGCAGTGCTTAGTTTAGCCTTGGATATGAAGTCACACAGATTTACATACTCCAGCTCACAGCCAAAATGCTTCTTATGTATCCTGAATGATCAGCATAAAGAAGAAATTTCAGATCCCTTCAAGTTTATCCTATGCACTCCAAAGGCGTGCTGGTGGATAGAAAGGAGTATGTCACCTACAGCTGACAACAAAGATGTAATCTAACATAGCTAACTGGAGTAATACTGAGAACACTAAGAAACTAAAACAAAGCACTTGGTGCAGCTTTTTTTCTGCCAAGTTAGGTGAGTTTTATAAGTCTGCATAGATTTCTTAACTTAGCTTGACATGTCCCCTTATGCTGGGTGTAGCAGAAAGATAGCAGTTTGGACTTGCAAGGACAATCTGTTCTCATCATGCAAGTCCTATAGGAGGGCATCCCAACATCAGCTAGCTCTCTCTGCTCATTCCCTTTTTAAGCATTGTACCAGTTTTAATGCTGCTCTGTGCCAGCAGTGCTTGAAAGCAGCCTTAGATGGCTTGCGGAGCAAGCCTAAAATGCAGTCAAAAATGTTTCTACTATGATGGCAAAGAGAAATATTGTCCTGTAACATAAACAGTTCAGCAAGGCAGATTCAGAACATTTGTAAGTCTAGATTTTTGTACCACATCTATTGCTGTATGATCTGATGGGGAATTTTTCAAGTTCTTGATTTTTCTGGTAGCGATTTACATTTGTTAAGTGGAGAGAGCTATGAATGTGCTCTGTCTTAGCTTATTGGTTTTGCATGTGAAAATTACTTCCCCTGAATGGCCCAGTAGGCAAGAAGGAGGAATAAATTTTGATTGCACTATGCCACCTGTATTTCTGACAGCTTAATTTGTTAATGTCAAGTCTGTAGGCACTAAACGAATCCCCATGAAAGTCTTGACTATCTGATGAAGGGAACTGGCTAGTATGATGCAATTAGCTGAGCTCATCGATTATGATGGACAGCTGGAGCTCTCTGGGTTTTTCCAAAAGACCTTAATCAAAGACATCAGAATAATTGAAGCTCTCTAAATTACAAAGGCAATGATCTAAGACAGTTAATTAGATATTTTTTAAATTGTTGTGTTTATTATACTTCCCATTTATCCTTCACACTTAAGTCTCGACCACAGAAGAACATAACTGTACTGTCAATTTCACTTCAATCAAAAAGACATTTAATTTGCATAGTAAGCTGAAAGTATTCATGTGAAACTAAGACTTGTAATAAGGCAAAAAAATAAATTCTCCCACAGTTTTGTAGGATTTTCATGTTCTCTCTTATTAGCAAGAGTGTTTGAAAGTCGCTTTCTCATGTAGTAAGGACTGGTTTTCAGAACTTATTTTATTTTGTTTTGGTATTTTTTTGTGATTTTCAGCCTGGCCAACTGGTAGATTCAATACAATAACAAAGCAATTCCCTTTGACAGGAGGCACAATACCAGCTAACCCAGCTTCTCTATTAGCAACAGGGCTGGCTGAGCAGCTGGCCCCTGTCCCACTGCCAGGAAATGCTGACAGCAACAGCTACACCATTTCAGCTGCTAACTGGCTCCATAGAGAGTCTTGATGGCTAATGAATTGCGTAAGTGCTACCCAGATCTATCCAGATCTGAGAAAAGTAACAGCAGCTTTGGGACATCAGATGCTTTGAAAGAGACCCTTTGCCACAGAAAGTTTCATTATAAATGTATAGGTCACACTCTGCAGTGGTTTTCTGCAATGTGGTAACACACATCAATCATGCTGTGTTTTCAGGTAAAGCAGAATGAGAAAGAGTTTAGGAGACACCAGTGTCTTTCAGCTGGCAGGAAGTGTTCTGCTATGACAGCAGCCAGCCACGATGGAGCCAATAGACAGAGCAGTGTGCATGCATGTTGAAAATTGGCTGATTTAGTTGCCTTCCCACACGTACAAATGAATCCTGGTAGCTCCCTAATTGCCAAGCTGTTAGCTATGCAGTCAGGCAGCTCCAGATTAAGCCAGTCCCTTCAATTTTGGATGCTTGCTTTTACAGCTGTGAGGAAATCCATGTTGCTTTGTCCACTTTTATTAAGCTATCGGAGATCTGAATGTGGACAGGCATTGTGTAAAACTCCAAACAGATCAGTGCTGCGAGGCAACTGCCCTTAGGTACGCATGCTGTGTGGATGCCCAGAGGCAGCTGTTTATTCTTTGGTGTTTTAGGCAGACTTTATCTGAAACAGGAAAAGCCATCTGCATTTAACAAGAATCAGAAGCTTTACTTGGCTTTTTCTGAGTAGTATAAAGTTATTAACTTCAGCCAGGATGATCACAAACATGATATGACAAGTTTTAAAGGCACATCTGCTGCATGTTGCTGAAGGTTGTGTTGGTGGGAAAACTGTCCCTGTGGCATAGAATCTCTGACATTTGAAGATCAAATGGACTGTTTAGTTACTTTTGGAAATGTTTACTTGGATTTCTCTAAATATTGCACTAAACTCAGATGATTCTTCCAGCTAAGCTAAGAATATCTTCTTGAGAAACTGCTCTTCATAATTAAGGTGAAGGATATAACAAGATTTGGTTTCTGAGCTAAAGCATTTAACAACCCTAATAAACGGGCCAGCCATGGGGGTCTATAACTGCAGGCTACCTGTCTGGCTGGGATAACAGCTTCATACCTTATGATGAATGTGAATGGATGCCACGTGGGCTCAGCTTCAGTGCTCCCCTTCTGTTCCCACAGAGCTTGTTACTATGTGCTGTTTGAGTAGAGCAATCCAGTCAAGCTACAGTCCGCAGTGTAGATGCAGTCAGGAACAGTTTACTCACCTATACAGAGGCAAGGAAATAAACCAGTCACTTTACCAGACATTTGATTCTACACAGGGAGGTACACTCAGACTTTTCATGATCTATATTTATTTTAAAAGTAATGCTAGTGAATGTATCCCAGTCCTCCTAACTCAGTCTGCTATATCATTCCAACACATATACTGTGTCTCCATAGCATCACCCATTCCCCTCGTAATTGATGAGAAGTCCAAATGAGACTTTTGAAGACAGTGTCATTCTGATTATTCCTGCCAAAATCACAAGATATAAAGCACTTTATATACTTTTGCTTACCAGTAATCTAATGGTAAAAAATACACCCTGGCAAAATTCCTGGTAAGGAGACTGCAGTAAACCCACTAACACTTTGACACTATTCCTATTGTGGTTTCCAGGAAACCTTCTTTAGTGACTACTGCTAGTTTCCATAGCTGAAAAATTACTGCTAGCTGCCAGAAAGTTTTCTTCACTTCCCATTTAGGATTTATTGTTACTTGCAGCTGCAAAAGCTGTCTTTAAGCGCCTATTTTCTATTTTGTTTTCATTACTTGATGGGCACAGGTAGAGGTTTAGATTTCTTTCTGTTGTGACAATCTTTCATGATATTCTTTCCCTAGCTTCAAACGTTATTGGGGGTGGAAATCACTTGAATAAGACAAGACAATGGTTTCTTAAATTTTATTTGTGTGATGGGAGAATTCGTGGCTGCTGCAGTGACTGCACTTATTGTATCCATAGCAGCCAACATCACACTTGACTGCTTTGGAAACAGTCCCTGATGAACATTGGATTTGCATGAAAGGCTCAGTTGTTCATACAGACCATCAAATTAAACAAAAGAAATTTCCCTTTTAAGTTGTGTTTTCAGAAAGACAAAAATAATTGCTGTGGGCCTCATACTGTGAGTCCTCAGTGTTTTGCTGAGCCATAGCAGGGTTTTCCTGTGTATCAAATCAAGATATCTAAAAATCTATTGTTTGCCAGATTCCAGGGCTGACACACTCCACCCTGACTCCTCTCTCAGAGCAGATGAGTTCAACATTGTTCAGCATACCAGTTTTCCTTTCCTTTCTCATTCCTTTGCCTCCTGGTGATGCCAGTGGTACCTGCCCTCTCACCTCCTCACTTATCAGCATCTGACTGTTTTGATCTGGGATATTTTTCTGTGTTAAGATGTTCCCTTAGCTCTCTGATGCAGCAAAACCAGGAAGTTTATATACTTTAATGTTTTAAGATCACAGAGTTAAGACTGCCATTATCTGGTATAAGCTGTCCAATTTTATAGGCTAGATTTTTGGGCTGGATATTTTAGTCTAGGTTTAGCATTTTTGGACTTATGGGTTAGCACTGGAAGCCCAGCTCTGGGACCTCTTAATTGCTGCCTACCTGTTGTTGGTTGATGGTAAATTTAGGCAATCTGGGTTTGGTTATAAGAGCCTGAAGTTATTGCTCTAGGCAGCAGAAGAAAATCAAGCAGACTCAAACCAACAAGCTTTTAAAGTTTCATTGTGAATTTGCCAAGTGGTTTAAATGGTGCCATCAGGAATAAAAAATGGTGTCATGAAACAAAGAAAGAATCTTTCCGTAGGCTTCTTTAGAATGACATATAGATCTGTACCTCATTTATAGAATTATATGGGGTAGTAAACATCCCCCAAACTTAAAAAGAAAGGGAAATTGCTCTGGCAGATCTTTTAATGAGTAATTTCTGGACAAACCTACTACATATTTAAGTAGGCCTATTGATAATTTCATGCTGTTTTACTCCAGTAGTGCTGTCCAAAACCATGAATGTAATAAGGAGGAAACATTGAACACAGTCATCAAATGTGAATTCAGTTCATCTCTTACTGTGCTACTCTCATTCCTCTATCTAACTGCCTTTAATCCTTATTTTCCAACTCCCTGACAATTTATGCTGATCTATGTCCATATGCTAGCACTGCATTTTCCTCATCCTGTGGTGAGCCAGTTCAGGGAGTTGAAGAGGAAGAAAACTTACAGAGCAAAGCAAGTTGTTTTCAGTGGTTTTGGCTCTCTGAACTCAATTGCTAAGAGGTCAGCAAGCACCAGTGCTAGTGCAAGTTTAATGAATACTCTAGGAACAGAGTTATACTTCAAGAGCTGCATATCCTAAATCTTACCTGATCCTTGGCTTCTGAATGGAGCTTGCTAATACAAATCATGTTCTGCTAACTTCCTTACTAGGGTAACTTTCTTTTCTGTTTCCTAAACACAGAGTTTGTTGTGACTCATTAGGACTCGTCTCAATGAAATAAAATGCCAAACAAATAACTTAACTGAGTTAATAAATCAAGGAGTTAACCACATGTCAATAAGAAAATCAAAGTAGAATATTTCAAAATACAAGAAGAGTGTAATTTGTTAGCCAGGTCATTTTTGTCATTTTATAGTTCTGCCAAATGAGTAGATAAGGTGAAGTCTCTGAACCCCTCTGGAATCCATAGGGGTTTTTGATGTCATTGAAATAGCATTTAATTACAAAGATTTTTCTCTTAAAACAGAAAGAGAAAATCAGAGTTTACTGTCTCTGCATCTACAGTGGCCACATATTTGAATATGTGAAGATATTTCCTTGTATAAAAAGCAGGTCACAGATGCAGAAGCACAACATGGATTTAAAACAGAAAAGAGGTGATAAACCCCTAGAATCAAATCAGAAACTTTTGAACTGTCTATATATATTTATAATTGTCATAAAAATTCCAAGAAAACAATTGATGTTTAGGAGAAAAAGAATGTTTTAGTAAGCATTTAATTAATCTCAATGAATTTAAATAAGTTTAATTTAATTAATATTAATTTTTCAGTGCAGTGCCTTGATACCTTGTGCTGTAGTGAGATATCTACAGTTGTGACACCTTAAAACAAGCAGTGTTGTTCTTTACCTGCTATATCAATCATGTGTTTCAGTAGAGGACTTTATCAGGTGATTTGCTGGGATACAGTACAACACAGGTGAGAAGGTCCAGAAGCTGCATTCCTGTATTCGTACATGTATTTGTTCATAAAGGTCACTGAAAGATTCAAAGATGTGTAAGGTTACAAGACAACAGCATAGATATTGTGGCTGATCACTTTCTCAGCTGGGACATTGTGAAGGTCAGGCTATTACTCTGACATAGCATTGATTTTTTGGGCAGGGGATAAACAACATTTTCAGTATAACTATGTTGATTTGAATACGAGTAATATTTCTCAACACTTAATCTGAAAAAATCTCTCAAAGGTCACACCTATAACCTGAAATAAAAGGGGAAGATTCAGAGCTACAAGATGGTTTCCAGTTAAGACTGAAAGCCTGAGCACAACTGAGCCTCAGCATACATGTGATTCTACCAAGAAAAAAGAGGAAATAAAAAAGAAAGATGGAGTGGTGTTTAATGTTGCCTGTACTTAGCAGAGTCTATTGTTGGTCTCCACCCTGTACTAATCAACTGCAAAAACTGTACCTGTACACAGCCCTGCAGTTTTAAAAGGCTCAGTGGTTGGCATATGGATTTTTTGTACAGTAGGTTCCATGTATAGAATCATGGAGAACTTGGATTACACCTTTTTCTCCCTCCACCTGAATGTGTTCACTTCCTTTCAATAGTATTGCAGCTTATTTCTTCCAGAAAAGCAAGGTGGTAAAAGGAGAAAGAGAAAGTCAACACATAAAAATGATATGGACTTATTTTGTACTAGTAAGAGACATCACATGTCTGGCAGCACAATGGCCCTTTCAAGGCCCAAACTATCCCCATATGATGACCCTTGAAATATTCTCCAAAGTTTTCAAGAGACACCACGTCATGGCTTGGAATTTGGACAATGAAGCAGTGATAGCTTCATTATAAGGACTCTTTCAGCTAGTGTTCTTCAGTCTCTGATGAATTCAGATAAAGTAGATCTGGCAAAAACTGGAATTGACCACCTTTTAGTGACATTCTCCTCCTTGACAGCCATCATTAAATGTATATGGGATGCTGGGATATGGGAAGATGGGCTGCGCTGCAGTCAGTGCAGCTGCCATCCTTTATGCCAGTAACTAGAGACAATGACATCTTTCCCACATCTTTCAGGCAGAAGCGATTCACACACTCCCTATACCATGGGAAATACAGAGATGACTCCTCCCAGGCCACCATCCTTATGCATATTTCTGAATTCCTTCCCCACTGATTAGCAGAAGGAAACATGCTGACCCATTCACAGATACAAAAGAAGCACAGCATCACCTTTGGAAAAAAACTCTCCTGAGCTCACAAATGTACTCTATATCAAGTGCTCTCCCTTTAGTATCTTTGGCTAAGGTCTTTTTCCTGCCTGGCTATAAGGTATTTGGAGGGTGAATCACCCTCTTAACTAGCACACTACCACCTCTGTAACGCTTTCACAATTGGAGAAATACATGTGGATGAACTCTAATCATCTGTGTTTTCCCTTGTTCACCCAAAGGTATTATCATATTAAATGCATGTCTCTCTTTTGTAAGGTTTGAGTTGGTTCTTCACTTTTCTTTCCTATGTTGTCAGAGAGCACCTTACTTGTTACTCAGTTGCTGGGTGTTTAGACTCCAGGGATTACATGCACAAAGACTCCATTAACTTTGCACAAAAAGGAGACTGCAGCACTGAGACATCAGCCCTTTCTGCTCCTCGAGAGATGGCTGCCTGCAACTGCAGAGCTGGGGGAAGAGCCATGAAAGGCGTGGGCAGAGGTCAGACCCAAACAGGCAAAGGGTACATTCCTCTTGTGGATATGATGTGCTCTCATCAAAGGACAAATACTTCTCAATGAACTGAAAGCTGCCACTTTGTGGTTCCTCTTATGTTTCAGCTATGAGGGTATTTCTAATAGTATGGAAGGATTACACTGGCCTCGCAACAGAAGGTATCTTCTGTGAGGTCCCCAAGGTGCCTATGCCAATATAATGCGTTAGTGCTCTGAAGGTCATTCTCCAGTGCAACAGCCACAGTAACTGCCTAGGTAAGGATTCTGCTGTTTGGTACACACCACTGTGCAGCTGGCTGTGAAGCTGCTGCATCTGAGACACCAAGCAGCATCCTGAAACAATGGGACTGACTCTGAACTGGTGACATTATTGTCATAACCGGTCGATATTCCTGGTCTGCAAGTAGAATTCAAGACTTAAAGAGAAAAGCTCTAAGACATACTAGCTAACTTGCCTGTTCTTTATACTTTTCCCCTTTAGTTTGCTAGAAAGTCCAGAAAGGGCTGTCAAGGGGCTTAATATATTACTATCCTGTTGAAGAAAGTGAGTGCTCCATGGACTAGACAATATCAAAGCTGCAGTGAAATGAATATCGTGAAGCATCTCATTTCAACTCAGAAGTTTTCAGTGTTTGGTTAGTGTTGATAATTCAAGATGCACAGAAGTTAGAAGCCATAAAAAGAGATTGACTTGAAACAAGGAAAAGAGAAATGTAAATAGGGTCTACATTAAGCTATGAGCATTAAAAGCTGCAGTTTCTGTTCACCTTCTCCAGGTTTGGAGGTAGACATGAGATAAGATTTTTAGTTTTATAATTTCTGGAGAAAAATTTCAAAGAATGGCAAGGGGAAAAGAAGAAAAAAACTCATCCCCTTGACCTTTCTGTAGCATATGCAACTGTTTCTGCAGAGGAACAGAACAAGTCACAAAACACAATAGGATAAACTCTGTGGAAAGGGAGCAAAATTATTTAGGATGAAGTTTGATGCAGCAGTTAGCACATGGACTTGCACTGCTTTTAGCACATCTAGTGCAAGTCCAGCAGCACCCACATTGGAAATAGAAGTTTATCGTATGTGATTCTCCTGCATATTCCCAAGCTTGCACAGATGTCCATGTGGCAATTCAGGCTGAGCAGAAAAAAGGAGTATCAGAATAAGTTGTAAGTCCTTCAGTATGAGGGTGTTTGAGCACTGGGAGATGTTGCTGGGATAGGTTGTGGAATTGCTGTCCTTGGAGATACTACAAACTCAGCTAGGCATGACCTTTAGCTGTCTTGTCTAACTTTGTAGGTAACCCAGCAATGGGCAAATGCTGGACCAGATGGCCTCTAGAGGTTCCTTCAAGACCTGGTTATTCTGTGATTATGTGATTACAGTATTGTCGTGAAAGTATGCACCTGAACACATCTACACACAAAGACACACACACACATGGAAAAAGCATATGGGGAGGTCCTTGCAATGATCAGATTCAGAGCCTGGCCTTTATTTTAGGAAATTTAAACAGTAACATGACTGTTAAGTACACAGCAGGACAGTGACTGCAACAGGTACAGAACAGCAAGAAAGAGTTGCAGATGTTGAAGTAAATGTTTCCTTCCACTGTTCCTCTAGAAGAGAGGTAGCTGGGCAACAGCTAGTCCTCTTCTGAACAGGAAGGCCCTCTTATTTCAGAACATTTCCCACTCAGAGGTAATAAATGGGTTCTTATTTTTCATCTGCTGCATTGCATGCACATATTTTGCAATAAGCAGAAGTCTCTGTCACTGATGGGTTACAACACTAAGAAGAGGGACAAAGCCATAGAGATCAGCTTTTGAATTTAAGCTTTTATATCATTAAATGGTGTTTTTCTTGTGAGGCAAATGTCTGTAGCTGCTCACCCCAGAGAACCTGCAACTCTTGACAAAGAAAGAGAAGCGCATAGACGAGAAAGCAGGTGGCAAAAGGACAATCAGTGAACAAGAAAACAAATGTGCTTTTACATAGTCACCAATACCAGACTTTCTCAGGTGCTTACATCTGCACGTCTGTGGTACATGACGAGCTTGATTTAATTTTGAAATGCAGTGAATAATATCCTGTAAAAATGGGATTAGACAAGGCTTTGAGGAAGACAAAATTTCAAAATGTGATGGCATTATCATGTGTTTCAGCAAGTTTGACATACCTCAGAAAAGAGGAAGACTATCACCTTGTCAAAATAACTTCCAAATATGAAAGGAAGGTAATTTGCCAAAGCTTAATAAAAACAGGTGACATCTGCTCTTTCAGAGTCAGACTGATACTGCCTTAAATTGTAATTTATTCACAGTCCTGCACGGATTATGAATCCATGGGCTAAAGTTGATTACTATTGATTCCAATAGCACTATTGATAATCATAGAATCATGGAATCATAGAATAGTTAGGGTTGGAAAGGACCTTAAGATCATCTAGTTCCAACACCCCTGCCATAAGCAGGGACACCTCACACTAAACCATGTCACCCAAGCCACCTCACACTAAACCATGTCAACCATGTCGTCCAACCTGGCCTTGAACACTGCCAGGGATGGAGAACTCACTACCTCCCTGAGCAACCCATTCTCGTGCCTCACCACCCTTACAGTAAAGAACTTCCTCCTTAATATCCTATCTAAACCTCTCCTGTTTAAGTTTGAACCCGTTACGCCTTGTCCTGTCACTACAGTCCCTAATGAAGAGTCCCTCCCCCAGCATCCCTATAGGCCCCCTTCAGATACTGGAAGGCTGCTATGAGGTCTGCACACAGCCTTCTCTTCTCCAGGCTAAACAATCCCAACTTTCTCAGCCTGTCTTTGTATGGGGGATGCTCCTGATCATCCTCGTGGCCCTCCTCTGGACTTGTTCCAAGAGTTCCATGTCCTTTTTATGTTGAGGACACCAGAACTGCACACAAGTAAGATAAGAACATATATTTAAGCTCTGCAGGATCAAAGTCTTATTATGATGATTTTTGTTATTGCTCCAAATAACATTTATTTGACATATGGATACCAATGACACAGGAATTTTTTTTTTTTTTTTTTTTTTTTTTTTTTTTTTTA